>OY856415.1:224387779-224390279 GCA_963693085.1 Alisma plantago-aquatica
ATATTAAAAAATATGCGGTCTCCGGGTTATGCCGCGGAGCAACCCGTTTCACCATCACCAACCGCTGACGATGATGGATCTATGGCCAGGGCTCTACATGATAATATTTCACTTAGTTAATTAAGTACATTTTTGTATTCTTTTAGCATCAGTCAAGTTTCAATCAAGAATTATTATGACAATGCTACAAAGAAAGGTGTAATGCGTTTATCACATTCTTTTCATATCTTTAAATCACATGATACTTGGGATCTCAGTCCCTTTTCACATTACTGGGAATTCATCACATAACATTGTTACCTCTGTAACTAGTAACCATTACCTCTAGGTCCTTAGACCAAGGTATGCATTTCACTTGTTGTACAAGTATTCTCATGGCTCACAAGGCCATTCACATCTTATCACCTCTCACTAGGCAACAACTTATTCACATGGCTCACAAGGCCATTCACATCTTGTCACATCTCACTAGGCAACAACTTATTCACATGGCTCACAAGGCCATTCACATCTTGTCACCTCTCACTAGACAACAACTTATTCACATGGCTCACAAGGCCATTCACATCTTGTCACCTCTCACTAGGCAACAACTTATTCACATGGCTCACAAGGCCATTAACATCTTGTCACCTCTCACTAGGCAACAACTTATTCACATGGCTCACAAGGCCATTCACATCTTGTCACCTCTTACTAGGAAACAACTCATTCACATGATACTTGTTATGTAAGTATTTAACATGCCTTACAAGGCTTATGCAATAAGAGAAATACAACCTTCCCATCATTAGGGTTAGGATTTTCCTTTCTTATCGATTAGGGTTTCTCTTACATATCATTATCCTTCATTAGGGTCAGGGTTTTCCATTATTAACCATTTAGGTTTTCAAGATCATATTATCAATGATCAACCCCAATTTATTGCTCCACACATCTAGGAGCAAACATTGATATCATAAGTATTCAATCATACTTATTCATTGTCATCATTTATCATTAAAATAATCATCAACACAAGGTATGAGTTCCCTTCTCATCCTTACTAGGGTATGATTACATCATACTTTATTAACTTGGCTTAACCCTTTCTCAAGGTATGTTAGCCCACACTTATCAAAGTGCATTAATCTCATTACATCTCAATGTAACAATTGACATAACACACTTCATGTGTTACTCATCCAAGTATATTGGATTTAAGGTGCATCAAGGTACATCAACCTTAAAATGTTGGATGTAATATCTATCATGTCTTGATGTATCACTTCCCTTATCACTTTTATCTTACTTAAGTTCATCAACTTATCTTGTATTAGGGTATGTCCCATCCTAATCTTTTATGCACTAGCTCATCACATTTATCATGTAATGTATTGGTCATAAGTCACACAATTGAATTATTCAACCCTCATTAATGATATGGACTCATCTCGGGTTAAGGCATTATTGGTATAAGGTTGTCCATTAACAACCACTCTGGGTGCTTCACCTATCAAGGTATTATCCACACCATTACTTGGTGCTACACAAATCACTCCTAAGAGTGTCTTACTCTCACCTTTACAAGGTATATAGGGTTAAATCATAAGCATGTGTTCACCATATCGGGTTGTAGGTGTCTAGATACCACTGTATCGGGTTGGAGGTGTATGAACACTCACCATATCGGGTTAGGATTTGCACTTATCTCCATATCGGGAAAGAGGTACCTTCTTGACCTCATATCGGACACAAGGTATATGTATGTGTCTCCCATGATACTTATGAGGTATCAACCCATCACCATGTTGGGCTAGAAGTACATTCAATCACCCTATCGGGCTAGTCACCATCTAGGGTTAGCCATGACGGGCTAGGGTTACCATATCATCTAGGGTTGTGTATCGTGCAACCCTATCATTCAACCATGTCATGCAACTATGTCATGCAACCATGTCGTGCAATAGCACTTGTTATACTTCACTTATATTGGGTTACCCAAATTAGGGTTTCATGTCAACTTATAAGTATTCATTCAACCTTGTATCATGTATGGAGTCTATACTTGACTCCCTATTGTGCAAGATGTGTATATTACACCCCCATATCGTGCAATAGTGTATTCATTCATATACATATTGTTCAAGTGAAGAAGGTGCATCATCATATCGGGTTAAAGGTGCTTACTTGTGTGCTTGCACCCGATATCACTTTTATAAGGTAATACCATCATCTTCAAGATCTAGACCTTAGTTCTAACTATTATAGTTCATGTCAACAGGTCTAAGCAACTACTAGAACTCATAATCTCATCAACTATTTTAGGAAATTTCGGAATTAAAAGTATTTCACCAATTATAGAAATTTAGGTGAAGAATAATAACATGGTTGAGTTCAAGTTATATAACCCGCCTTAAGAACCACTTAAAAGCTTCAAGATCCAAAGCTCCATGTTCCTAAGGTTGAAGATGACTTTATCAAAGGTACAAGGCTCGTTCACAACTCCTTCATATACAAG
>OY856415.1:224395279-224502779 GCA_963693085.1 Alisma plantago-aquatica
ATGATTTTATCATATTCCCAATAAATAAGACTTGCGTGCCTCTATTGGTTCAATAACCAAAAGAGTCTAGATAATCATCATATGAATTATAAAATGCATTTCTCATTTATCTACGTTATATGGCAATGCCATAAGTATTCATTATTTGAGTAATCGATTCATTCAGTATATATAAGTCTCTCTACTACTATCAAATATAAACTATGAGAAATTAGGGCTACTGTCATAAAAGACCTTATATTTGAAAGCAAAACATCAAATATATTCATAACATACTTGGTCATACAAGATACATTATGTTTTTCATTAATGGCAGGTACATAATAGCAATTCATTAATTCTATTACATGTGCATTACATGAATGATAGATTGCAACTATAGTGTGTTACTTCCATCACCACAGTAAAATGAGATTACTCAAAACAAAGTGTGGAATTGAAACTAATCAAGCAGATCACCAGAAAACATTGTAAATTAAAACCGATCACGACACAACATCTCAAGCTGACACATATCACATCTAAGTCGATAAACATTGCCACATGTATTACATAGCACGTCACAAAAATGTAAACATCATTGTTCAGTGGCCATCATGACACAACCTATTCATCAACCTTTTCACATATATATGCCACATCTATACAACCATGACGTACTGCTAAAAACTCATATCGATGTACAAAACAACAAAAAATATCCCCAAGGACCTGAGAGTATAGGGATGATACATAGGACTCTAGTACAAAACGCTAGAAGCATATCCAAACTTCAACATCTACTGCTCCTCTTGTTGCTCAGCCTCAACCACACAACTTCTACCTCGTCAAGCATGACCACCTAAAAGATGTGGAAACTCATGTAGTGAGACCAACATCCCAGTGAGAGATATAACTCTCTACTAATGTCTATTATAAGAACAAATATACTAAAGTAGGAAGAATAGTATTATTATCAGTTTAAGAAGATTTAGCTAAATGATATGTGTAAAGTAGTTACATTATTTAAGAAATTTAGGAATCTACAACTAAGAAGTAGAACATCTTATACTTTAAGATGGAATCTGAAGAACATTTATAATAGTTGACTTCTCTTACCTCATTATAATTCAAGAAATCAATACAAGAGATAAAGTAGATGGGGTCATTCATGTGTATCGCATTTGACCCTAGCAAATACACAACACGGTTGTGTTACGTCTTTTATTATTCTCTGAGGAGATAAGGTATACCACTCATGCTCCAACCGACCACTGCTAAGTAAAATCAGTGCCACAAAAGATCTAGGAGCAACCAAACTCCAATGATCTCCCACACTCTCAGTCAGTCTCAGAACTCCACAGTGACATATAAAGTCCAACTGCAAAACAGCCTAGCATGACATGGTATATAGGCACACCACTAGTGAAAACTGAGTTACGAATGTAGTTGTATTACTTTCATGGTATGACTGCAACCATCCTCAAAACATATCATTTACTTATATTGAATCACATCATTGAGATATGACCTTGGCTATTCTCCTACCAGGGTATGACCGCAACAAATCCTATGAAATGCATATACTCAATAGTATACAACTCTGAGCTTCTACTAAGGAACAACATGTTTCACCATCCAGCAAATACTGGCGCTGAAGATGGATCTATGGAACAGGGCAACTACATGGTTAGGATTTCACTTGGTTAGTTAAGCCAATTGAGTGTCTTTTAGCATTAATCAAGTTACAACATGCAAACCCTAAACAAACTCTATAAATTTAAGGTGTATTACAACTTCTGAAAAACATATGAAGCATAAACTTATTGCATCATCTCTTGATATCATTGCCACCCAAGGCCATCATCATTATCTCATCATTAGGGGATAGCAATCCCTCATCTCATTACAAGAGGATATCACCTCTCATTTATGCATTAAGGCTCTGCCATGTCATAAGACCCTATTCAAATTATTCTTGTACATTATCATTATTATCTTTCATGCCTCATCAAGGCTCATGATTAGTACCTTATATCACATCAATCACACCATAGCATTGACTATCTATGTTATTCATTCTACCTACAGGGTTAGGGTTACACAAGTAGGTGAGAGAAAATATCATTACAAGATAACACATCAACAAGATAAGTAATATCATGTCCTACTCAATTAGGGTTAGGGTTTCACTAAAGATGATTAGAGTTTCCAATAGAATAATCACCAGTAAACCCTAGATACATTATCTCCCACTTTCCTGGAACACATTAGGTTTAGCATCATATTTATGATTATTCAACTCATTACTCCAAGCAGCACCATATGTTGAACAAAGATAAACCAAGATGTAGCCACCAACATGAATGACATATGTGTTGCGACCATACTTTCATGTATGTGTCAACCAACCACCAAAGCAAGGTGTTGCGACTGCAACAAGGATCAAGTGTAGTGACCGCAACAAGGTCTAGGATTAAGGTTTCGACCCAACCAACTAGAGCACGTGTTGCGACCGCAACACATCACTAGACATGGCTAAAAGATCTTCGACTGAAGTAAAACACATCAAGGCAAAAACACTTGTAGAAACCAACAAGCCAAGAACCAAGTGTATTGACCAACCAAGACATGTTTCTAGCGGTTAGCCTAGTCAGGGTTAGGGTTTGTTGTGCCCACAACAACCCATCCACATGTAGCAACCATAAGCATCCAAGTGAAGTGTAGCGACCCAAAGGTCAATCTACCTAAATGGCGCATAACCACCTCCAAACATAACTAAACCACTTTCAAAATAGAAGATAAATATTAATAAAACTAAGCATCATTAAGGAGGAAAGATCCATGCAAAGATGATCACCAAAACCCTAGATCCATCTCCATAGAAATCAACATGGAGGCCATGATGAGAGAGATGAAAACCAAGCATTACACATGTGTAAACAAGACCAAAACCCCAAGTTAATCAAGATGGTTGAATCAAAAACATGATTATAAAACTAATGGTCAAGATGAATGTGAAAGCCATCATCTCCACACTCACCACCAAATCGGGTACAAGAATTAGGGTTTAGGAGGAAGAGTTATCTACTGGAGAATACTACAAAATCTTAAACCCAAGATCATGATAACTTCATCTAGAATATTAGAATCACATTTTAGGGATGAAAATAGTACCATGTAAGCAATATTATGGTGCAAATAATAGAAGAGGGGAAGTTATATAACCTTCCTTATGGAGAAAATCAAGCTCCAAGATCACAATATCAAAAAAAGAGAAGGCAGCTCCAACCAGACCAAAAGATCGCCTAAAAAGAGAAGAAAACCATGGTCAAAGAAGAGCTAAATAAAGAGGGTGAAAACCTTACGCCGAACAAGAGAGAAGAAAAGAGAAAGAGAACAAAGCTTCATCTCACTTGGGTACCACCATGGTCAAACCATAGTCTCCGACCGTTGTGAAGAGAAGCCCCTCCCCCAAGATAGCCACCATGGTTGCACCATAGTCTCATGGACAAGAAAGGAGAATAAGTAAAGGTAGGGTTCAAGGAAAAATGTGATCAAAGGTGTAGAATCATTTACCAGGAAAGAAGATCATCAAGGATCACCACAAGGGAGATGATCAAGCTCAAAAGCACCACATGCAAGGATGATCAACCACCAAAGCTTCAGGATTTGCCCTCTCAAGTTACACCAAGATCCAAGGTCAGACAAGCAAGAAGGAGGTAGGAGAGATACCTAAAAGGATTGCTTTCATGTTGAGGAGAGAGAGCTTATATACACATGGGTATGATGGAGGTGAAGGATATGAGGTGTCAAGATGTTAGGGCACCAAAAGGACACACGTCCCTCCAAGTAGTGGCCATGCATGCTAACATGCAAAAGGAATGTGAAAACCATAGTGGTGCAGTGACGATTTGGTTCACAAGCTCAACAAGGTCGAAACAAAGCACTTGAATTGGTTACAGCACAAATCAAAACATGAGCCGCAACTCCCCATCAAGTCCAAATCCTAGTGACCAAAACTAAGATCAAAGCATCTAGGTCGAAACAAACTCACTGAAAGAAGGTGTATCATCTGAAGCACTCTCAAGGCACCAAGCCCATCAGTCAAAGCATTCTTAAAACTCATCATCAAGGTTGACACCACTACTCAAGGGAATCCATGCAAACCATGCAAACCCTAATGGCATATCAAGGTGTCATCTCATCAACCAAGACCCAAATAAGGTGCCCCATAGCATCGCCTTCTCTCTCGTTATACTAAGGTACAAGAAGCACAACCAACATGTGACAAATTACAAGATTAACCCTCATCAAGGGTAAATTACAACTTGGTCGAGGACAAGCAAACATAGCTCAAACATCAACAACACAGGACCAAAATGAAAACATTAGCATGTCACATGTAATTAAGGCATCTCAAGAGATTAGATTAAGGTTTTGAGCATCTTATCAGATAAAGCAAGCACGATTAGCTAAAAAGCTAGGTCAAGGGCCTTACAACCATAAATCCTTAACAAGAATTCCCCCCCCCAAATCCTATGCAAAAAGAGACATGTACTCCCTATACATCTCTTCCTCAAGCTCCCACTTGGCTTCCTCCATGCCACGGTGATGCCACAAAACCTTGACCAAAACGATATCCTTCTTCTTCAACTTCTTGATCCTCCTATCCAGTATCAACACAAGACCCTCCACATATGACACGTACTTATCCAGCTCAACCTCTACTGGTTGCAAAACCAACTCAGTCTCAGGGTGACACTTCCTCAACATCGAAACATGGAACACTATGTTTAACCTGTGCAACTCAGGTGGCAACTCCAACTTATACGCCACCTTTTCAACATGTTCCACCATAGGGTAAGGTCTCATTTACCTAGGAGCCAACTTACCATTTCTCCCAAACCTCAACACACCTTTCCAAGGAGAGACCTTGAGGTACACCTTATCTCCCACTTGAAACTCCAAAGGCATATGAAGGTTATCAGCATACGACTTCAGCTTATCATGGGTTGCCTTTAACTTTTGATGTATCATCTTTATCTTTTATGTAGTTTGTTGCACAAGCTCAGGACCCAAAAGTTGATGTTCACTGGTCTCGTACCAACACAACAGAGATCTACAATGTATCCCATATATAGCCTCATACGGTGCCATATTGATACTCCTCTGATAACTATTATTATATGCAAACTTGATCAAAATGAGATGTATATGTCAATTCCCCAAAATTGCAAAAAATAGGCTCTTAATAGATTCTATATGGTTTGTATAGTTCTCTCAGACTGTCCATTTGTTTTGGGTGAAAATGGGTCCCAAAAGGGACTGGTAAACTGAGGACCTCGATCTAACACGATGGTAGTTGAGATACTGTGCAAATGAATGATCTCATTAACATATATCTGAGCAAGCTTCTCAATTGTATATGTCATCTTCACGATAAGGAAATGCATTGATTTAGTCAACCTATCAATGATCACCCAAATGGAATCGTGGCCCTTGGCTGTTCTGGGAAGTCCAACCATGAATTCCATCGTGATATGATCCCATTTCCATTGTGGTATAGAAATGGTTGCAAAGTTCCTACATGATTTTGATGATCTATCTTAACATGCTAACATACTACACACTTAGCCACATACTTAGCTATATCACACTTTAAGCCAGGCCACCAATACAAGTCCTTTAAGTTCTGATACATTTTGGTACTACCGGGATGCATAACATACATCAAAGAGTGAGCCTCTTCCAGAACCAATTTCCTCGTAACATCAACATTAGGTACCACTACCCTATCATGATAACATATTGTCCCATGTTGTGACTCATAAAATCCATCACGCTTATTGCTACCAAACTCTGATCGTATCTGATGTATCATAGTATCATCACATTATGCATCTCTGATTTGTTTCCTCAATGTAGGCTTTTCCTATAACTATGCCAATAGTCCTACTAGCATGGACACCTCTAACTTCACCTTCATATGATGCAAGGAGACCAACATGTCTCTCTTATGACATGCCAATGAGCATAATTGTTCCCTCTCAATAGACGATGATGAAGGAGACTTCCTACTCAAAGAATATGCCACCACATTCGCCTTCCCTGGATGGTAATCTATGGTTCAATCATAGTCTTTAATCAGCTCCAACCAGCGTCTCTGTCCCATGCTCAACTCCTGCTATGAAAAGATGTACTTAAGCTTCCTATGGTAGATGAAGATCTAACACTTATAACCATAAAGGTAGTTCCTCCATATCTTCAAGGCATGGATCACCACTGTTGAGAGTATTAGAAAGAAAAAGAATTCAACTCATTAATCACCCACAAGTATACGGGAGTCAATGTAATCAAGTGTCGAACACGAGGAGCTAGGCTAGTTAGGTGCAAACATGTTAACTTTCACTAATATAAATTGGATTGCAAAAGTTGGATTGATTATTGACTCAAGGTAAAGGTTTTAAGAAACGGCATTGATTAATTTTAGAAACTTGAGCATAATATTTCACTATCATTACCATTATATCATGTGAACGTATGAAACAAGATCATTGTTTAATAAGCAAGGAGGTTGTCATCGTCATGCATTTCCCAATGCCATGAGATGAATCTCAACTTCACATAATGCTCCCATGTATATGTTTAGTATCAAACACAACCAAAACCCTCAATATCCCTAGCCACTCCCATGGTCAAGAGAATATTGTCATAGATCCTACTCCATAGTTCCAAATGCATTCTCTCAAAGCACAAGGCAAGCATACAACATGTATAAAAGGTGTCCATCCAAGCATACAAGTAAGAAAACACCATAGGCATCCATGGAAGAAAGCAAATTAAATTGCAATAAGCAGAAATTTTGAGTTCATATGAATAATGGCATGGGAGCTACTCTCCCATGCTCAAGAAAAGAGCTCTACTCATCCATAGTGAAGATATGCAGATACATGACAGTAATTTCAGAGTTTTGCATGTTTAAGAGAAGGAAAAAGCTAGAGGAACCACAGATGCAGGCTAAGGGGAGAGAACTCCAGCTAGAGGACGAAGTTCCACCACTTAGAAAGCTCCAACTCGGACCAACTTCCCTCTCAGAAAGCTAGAATGAAGAGAGTAACTTTGTTGCACCTTTGGAGAAGAAATGAAGTAGAATGAGGATTCTCTTCCAAGAAACCACCTTCTTCTACCTATAAATTGCCTTCCTCTGCTCTGAAACTTCTCTTGGGAGTAGAACATTTCAAAATGACCGAGCATAACCACCTCATGGGCTCGCATTTGCTTTTAAAATGAAAGGCAGTCGTTTTCATTTTTGCGGAAACTGACAACGACATGGCATGTCTTTTGATGAACATGTCGTGTCATGTCATTTGTGCTAGCTCAGTGTTGTCACTGCATGAGGTACACGATTTGTTGGAATTAGACACACTATGCTTCTGCCTTCAGGAGGTGAATCAAGTGAAGAGCACATGGTGTGTTTGAATAAACACACATTGTGTGCTTTGGCTGAAAGGTGTAGACTATCTTCATGTACCAGGAACATGCCATGTCTGTTGATGGACACATTGTGTCGCCACTTCCTCTGATCTGGGCTAAACACTGCTAGAGAATCACACATTGTGTGTTTAATAACACACGACATCTTCTTTGTCCCGTGAGACTGTGTGTTAGTGAACACACCATGTTCTTAAGAGAACACACCATGTCTTCTTCCATTTCTTTAGGAATTTGCTTTGGGTCAGCTGCAAAACTTGGAGAAGTCCCATTGAGGTTGGATTTGAGTTGGGTTATCTCCAATAAGACATTTTTAATACATATCTGCAATCAACATCATGTGATAAGCAAAGAAACTAAAAAGTGTGACAAAATGAATGTGAATAGAGGCTAAATTGGGATAGAATGAGCTAAAATTGTGTGTGGTAGTGTACAAAAAGTTGATATAAAACACACACAACAAATCCCCCTAAGCTTGAACTGTTGCTTGTTCTCAAGAAAAAAGAACATAGAAACGCACATGAAAGAATTTTCAAGCTCATGCATAGATTAACCGGAAGAAAGATGTGCAAGGTTCAGCCAACAATGATCAATAGGTTTATACTCATGGCCATCAACTCAACTTAAATATCAATGAAAGAGATTCTTAAGTTCAGAAAGGGTGGTTTCAATTTAATGAATCAATCAACTCAACAACATTAAACAGAATTTGGATAACCAAGCCAAACAACTAGTGGATGCACAACATTATTTCTTAGCTATTAAGGGTACAAATGATGAAGTCTTAGCTAACATTAACAAAATTAGTTGTACTTTCCTTTTTCCCCAAAAATGATATGGCAATGGTTTATGGGTTTTGGCACTCGGCTGCTAATGTAGGCTTATGCTCACGTGGATTGCCAGTTGGGGTATTTTACCCTCTTTTTAAGACATACCACCTAACCATCGTGGCAAGATTGGACTTACACTAGGATAGCATGATATGTGGGTGGTAAAGCCATCTTTTATGGGGTAAGAGGGTGAAATGATATAAAAGAGATTTTAAATTTATTCCAAAACATGGGAGAATCAAGTAAATAGAAACATTAGTAAGATTTCATCCATTTGTTTTTTTAATTTACACTGAAAGAAAGGTTGAAAAATGCACTAAGGGCTTGGCAAGGGTATCCCGTATTCCAAATGATGTTGTGATGTTAATTTACTCACAAAAATGAAACCATTACATTTTTTATACAATCAATGATGAAAAAAAAGAGTGTTCAAGTTATAAGTATAAACAAAAAATAAGCGCATGTTAGAGGCCAAAGGATTGCAACTAAACTATGCATGCTATATAGAATTCTTTCAATGACAGATTAAGGTGCAAGAGGACAAGATGGTCAAACTTGGCAGAGAATCAGTTCATTACATCAACATAGCCTCACATCATACATGATTTTGCCACAAAAGGAAAGAAAAACAAAGAACAACATGAAAGCAGAAAAGACATGACAACACGAAAAACATGAAAAACAATAAAAGTAAATTACATTACCATCCAATTGCATCCCCCTAAGCTTGAAATTTGCAGTGTCCTCACTGCATCAATCAAACCTATGAAGGAAACAACTTGGTACCTGTCATGGGGTGGGGCATCAGTGGGATGGGCCAGGTCCCATGTGACCAGAAGGGAAGAACTGGCTGACGAGATCATCATCATATGGAATATCAACCTGCATGGGTTGTGGAACGAACTCAGGATACTGTGGAGGAGTAGGTTGGTGTTGTTGTGGCATGGAGTAGTGGCCTTGAGAAATGTACCAACTATCCATGCAATGAACCATACCATTCATAGTAGAAAATTGTTGACCCATCCTATTCATGTAGTTGTCTATGTGGTCAAACCGCTACGGCACATAGCCATATAGATGCCTGACATCAAGAATGGCCCAGGAGTACTCTAACTGTGTGCTTGTGGAGGGGGGTGGTGTGGAGCAGTAGGGGGTGTCTCAGTATCATCAGTAGCTCTAGATGCATCAACTTTTTCTTCGGTGTTTAGAATGACTTTCTAGCTATCTTTGTTCTCCAATGTGATATGCTCATGATCTAGAATGTCAATGTACTGATCTTTGTCAAAGAATTGCCAAAATTTGGTATCACTATTGGAAACCCTTGAGATAAATCATGTAGAAAGTAGATATTGAATGTCTACCGGGTTTCTACTTGGTGCAGCCTCAAGACCTGTCAGATCAACATCTAACTTTTGTGTTATCAAAGTGATCAAGCCTCCACACATTATGTCTCCAAATTCCCTCTTCTTCACTCTCTTGATGTCAAGGAAATGTATAAGGATATAATAGGTTGTATTGATCTGATAGTCATACATAATTCCCCACAAAAAGAAAATATCTTGTTTTCTGACGACCCCTTGAGTTTCTTTCTTAGCAAAGACTCTTGTACTAAGAAGGCAGTGCATATATCGAAAAATGGGGTTGTGAATAGAAGACACCCTAGCTTGCTTGGTGTCATGGTGTTCCTCATCTGATATCTCAAACCAAAATTCATTACTGTTAAAACCTGGCAGATAACTAATTGCCCCCTCGAAGTGGCAATCCAAAAGCTTGTAGAAATGCTTGAAGGTAAGCTTAAAACTATGATCCAAAAGGCAGAAACGGATAATACCATAAGGTTCCATCTTCTTATGTGGGTCTTTCTCTATAGTGAGCATCGTCAAAAAAACATAAACTAAGAGGGGGTAAGTGTTTGATATCGTGCGACATATGTAGCTCAGACCCAAATCCTCTAGGCACATGAAGACTTCATCCTTGAAGCTGAGGGTGGTGAGAGTCTACTTGCAAGGAAAATGTGAAGGGAGAACCCTCCTTGCTATGAGGAACTGGTAGGTTGGGTCTTCCTCAGGAGTGACCCAAAACTGGGTCACAGAGATGTATGCTGGTGTAGAGGAGGATCTAGCGCCATGCTTGTAGTTGGACGTCTGCTTGAGAGGTTCCATTATTGAAGCGTCAAAAGACACAGTGTGTCTTTTTGCAAACACGACGTGTCTGATTGTTGTAGAACTCGTTGACCTAAAGAAAGACATGATGTGTCTATCGAAAGACACATCATGTACCTGGGCAGCGGCGGCAGCTCGAGCACAAAGAACACGTCCAATTTGTGGCTTTCACGGTGTGTCTTGAGTGTGGGAAAAGAAATAAATGGTAGAGACATGACGAATGGAGCTTCTTTTTGGGATTCCATGCCATAAAGGGTCAAACGTCACCAAAAATTAATCTTCTTCTCCTTGGAGCTTGAGAGAAGAAGAAGAAGAAGAACCACTCTTGACGGTGCCAAAAAAGAAGATTGACGGAGAAGAGGGAGCTTCATGACCTTGGTGTTGTCGATAGCGGCTTGGAGATATGGCTTCTTGCTGCAAATCACACACGGATGTTCGTCAGTAGAGGAGACTTGGACACGGTTGTCAACATGACTGGAATTAAGTGAGGATGTGAGGAAGGCGGTGGCCGGTTAGGGTTAAAAAAAATCATTTCTCTTCAAAAGACACGACGTGTCTCTTGAAAGACATGGCGTATTTCTTGACAGAACCTCCCTACATTTTTTCAAGAATATTTGTGTCTTACAAGACACGCCGTGTGTTTTTACGCAAATGCCATGTTTGAATCTAGAAGTTTAAATTGTGTGTTTACACTAATAACGACACGCTGTGTTCAAATAAAGACACGTCGTGTTCTTTTCCAGATAAGTTTTGCTCCCCATTGTCGCTGAAGTACATGTCGTGTACTTTTCCAGATTGAGAATTACTTTGGTCTGCTAGATAGTGACACGACGTGTCTTTTAATAACATGTCATGTGTTTTTGAGTTTCTGCTTGCTTTTTTCTTTCTATAAGAGGCGACCTGTCGTGTCAAATAAAGGCATGTCATGTTTCTTTGAGTTTCTGTAGAATTTAACTTTTCTCCTACACCTACAAAAGTATTGTGATGCAAGTATAAGTGTTTAGATTATTACATACACCCATGACAAGCTTATTTTTAGGAAATTTAAAGATTGTTCTGGACTCAAACTACTGAAAGAAATTCTAATATAATGTGGGGTTAACTCCTACAAGTTCCTCCAATTAAAGTCCAGAGTAGGACTCTTCAGTCTTTTGATCAAGCATCTTGGAGGGAGCAAGTGTCTCCCTTGTCAACTTCATCTCCTGTGATGTAAAGATTGCACTGTTATCCATTGACCTTGAAGGAGGACTATTTCTCTTGTAGTTCCACGCTCCCATATAGAAAGACGCGTAGGACCAAGAATGGTCCAGACCACTTGGATCTCAACTTTTCTAGAAACAACTTGAGTTTAGAATTGAAAAGCAAAACTTGGTCTCCTTCCTTGAAGTCTTTGATCATGATTCTCTTATCATGCCATCTCTTTGTCTTCTCCTTGTATATTTTGGCATTCTCATAAGCGTCCATCCACAGCTCCTCTAGTTCTAGTAGTTGTAGTAGCCTCTTCTTTCCTACTTTCTTAAGATCATAATTTAGCAACTTGATTGCCCATAATGCTCTGTGCTCCAATTCTACGGGTAAATGGCATGATTTTCCTTAGACTAGCTTAAAAGGTGTTGTTCCAATGGGTGTTTTGAAAGCTGGCATGTATGTCCATAATGCATCTTCCAACTTAAGTGCCCAATCCTTTCTTGAGCTAGAGACAGTCTTTTCTATAATAGCCTTCAATTGCCTATTTGAGATCTCCACTTGACCTGATGTTGGAGGGTGATAGGGTGTGGATATCTTATGCTTTAGACCATATTTGCTAAGCAAGTTGTTGAAGTTTGTCTCATTAAAATGGCTGCCACCATCTAAAATGATTTCTCTTGGAACTTCAAATCTTGGGAAGATGATATTTTGAAAAAGTTTGACGACTGACTTTGCATCTGGAGCTTGAGTGGGGATTACTTCCACCCATTTGGACACATAATCACAGGCCACCAATATGAACTTGTAGCTACATGAAGATGGGAAGGGGGACATATAGTCTATACCCCACACATCAAAAACTTCTATCTCTAGAATTGAGTTTAATGGCATTTCATCTCTCCTTGAAATTCCCCCACCTCTTTGGTAGTTGTCACAAGCCTTGACAAATGTGTTCACGTCATGAAATAGACTTGGCTAATAAAGACCAGATTGTAGGATCTTTGTTGCTATTTTGTTGGCTCCAAAGTGTCCTCCGTAGGGAGAATAATGACAATCTAAAATCACATTACCAACTTCCTCATTTGGGATACACCTCCTTATGAGTCCATCAACACATTTCTTAAACAATAACGGATCATCCCAGTAATATAATTTTACATCATGAAGAAACTTCTTTTTCTGTTGGTACATCAAGTATGGAGGTAGTTGTCCTGTAGCAAGAAAATTTGCAAGGTCTGCAAACCATGGTGCTTGTGTGGAAGATAAGGCATAGAGTTTATCAATTGGCAATCGGTCCTCAATAGGCAATGAACTTTCAACACTTGTAGTCAACCTAGATAGGTGATCTATGATGTTATTCTTTGTCCCTTTCCTATCCTAGATTTCAAGATCAAATTATTGAAGGAGTAATATCCATCGGATGAGATGGGGTTTAACATCTTTCTTGTTATGCAAGTACTTAATTGCAGCATGATCTGTATGCACAATGACTTTGGATCCTACCAAATACTATCTGAACATGTCAAAAACATATACTATGGCAAGCATCTCCTTCTCGGTGGTTGTATAGTTGATTTGTGCCTCATCTAAGTTTTTGCTTGCATAGTGTGTGGCATGAATCTTTTTATCCTTCTGTTGTCTAGGAACTACTCCTAACACATAGTCACTCGCATCACACATTAATTCAAAAGGAGAACTCCAATCTAGTGGTTGTATGATTGGGGCTGAGACAAGAGCTTCTTTGAGCTTGTTGAAGGTTGCATGGGAGTCATCATCAAATATGAACTTGACATCTTTTGCAAGCAAGGAACACAATGGTTTTGCAATCTTGGAGAAATCTTTGATGAATCTCCTATAGAACACTACATGTCCAAGGAAACTATGGATGTCTTTGACTAAAGAAGGAGTAGACATCTCCTCTATAGCTTCTACTTTAGCCATGTCAACTTCAATACCCTTATTAGAAACAATATGGCTTAGTACTACACTGGATTGTACCATGAAATGGCACTTTTCCCAGTTTAGTACTAGGTTAACCTTTTTGCAACGGGCTAAAACTTTAGATAAATTGCACAAGCAATGATCAAAGGAATCTCCATAATTGCTAAAATCATCCATGAATATTTCCATTATATTTTCAATGAAATCAGAAAAAATAGCCATCATGCAACGTTGAAATGTGGATGGGGCGTTACAAAGACTGAAAGACATGCGACGGTAAGCATAGGTCCCATAGGTGTATGTAAATGTGGTTTTCTCTTGATCAGGAGGGTAGATTGGAATCTGGAAAAATCTAGAATACACATCCAAATAGAAAAAGTAAGAATGGTTTGCAAGTTGCTCAAGCATCAAATCAATAAAAGGCAAGGGAAAATAACCTTTGGGAGTTGCTTTATTCAAGCGTCGGTAATCAATACAAATATGCCAACCTATGACTATACATGTTTGTATTAAATCACCATTATTTCCCTTACTGACAGTTGCACCCTCTCCCTCTTTTAGGTACCACATGAATGGCACTAACCCAAGGGCTGTCACTTCTAGGATAAATGATGCCAGCATCTTTCAACTTAAAAATTTCCTTTTTAACCACTTCCAAAATATTTTGATTTAAACGTCTAGGTGGTTCAATAGTGGGTTTAGCGTCATATTCCATTTTTATTCTATGCATGCAAATGGAAGGATGGATGCCCTTTAAATCATCAATAGAGTAACCAATGACATCTTTATATAAATGTAATTCAACAAGCAATTTATTTTCTTATTCATTAGTGAACTCATCATTGATTATGACTAGAGAAGTAGAATCAGGGTCAAGAAATGCATACCTCAGCCCTGGTGGAAGGGCTTTGAGTTCTACCTTTCTTCCAGCTACATTTTCTTTGGCTTTATCATCAAGAAAAGAAGTATCTTCATTAATAGCAATTGGTTGAGCAATAGAAAATACTCCAGAATTTTTAGAGTTATCATTTGTAGCTTCATCATCATCAAAATAGTTAAATATAAATTCATCATCATTATGATCTTCCTCCACAATATAGTCAATAGAGTCGATAAGATAGAGTTCTTCTTGTGAAGGTGCCTTCATGGCATTAAACAAAGAAAACTCCATAGCTTCTTCACCGACCCAGAGTGTAAGCTTTCCTTCCCAAACATCAACAAGGCATCAGAAAGTCCTCAAGAAAGGTCTCCCAAAGAGAATGGGATTGGAAGGGATTTCAAGCATGTCTAACACAACAAAATCACAAGGAATGTAGAATTTACCGATTTGCACTGGTACATCCTCCACAATACCTTTGGAATATTTGATTGAGTGATCGACTAACTAGATAGACATCTTCATAGGTTTCAAATCTCCAAGGTCTAGCTCCTACCACAAGGTAGATGGAATGAGGCTAATGCTATCTCCAAGGTCAACAAGACTTTTGTCAAATGTGGTGTTGCTAATCTTGCAAGGTAGGCTGAATGCTCCCAAATCATTTAGCACACAATACCTTTGGGATATTTGATTGAGTGATCGACTAAATAGATATCCATCTTTGTAGGTTTCAAATATCCAAGGTCTAGCTCCTACCACAAGGTAGATGGAATGAGGCTAATAATAGCTCTAAGGTCAACAAGACCTTTGTCAAATGTAGTGTTGCTAATCTTGCAAGGTAGGTTGAATGCTCCCAAATCATCTAGCTTTGCTGGAAGTCTGTTTTGAATGATTGAACTCATTCTCTCAGAAAGCATGACAGTTTCAATTTGTTCTATCCTCCTCTTCTTGGTGAGGATTTCTTTCAGAAACTTGGCATATGACGACATCTCAGCTATGACCTCTACTAGTGGAACATTGATATCAAGTTTGTTTAGAATCTCCATAAATTTTTTGAGCTTTGAATCCTCCTCCTTATTTTTCAAGTCTTTGTGGAAATGTTGCACTTGATTTGTAAAAAGGTGGTACTTCAGTTGTACCTTTTAGTTTGTCATCAATGGGAGTGTCAATGTTTTCTTCATCAGAAACCTCAATGCTCTTCTCCTTGGGTGGATAAGGTCATTGGTTTTCAACTCCACTCCTTAAGGTGATAGCATTTACTTGCCCTCTTGGATTCACCCCCAATTGTCTAGGAAGGGAACTTGATGATGTGTTCTTTTGTTGCACTAAATCTTGTTGGGTGATTTGGTTTTCCAACATTCTTGTATAGTTGGAAATGATGTCCACTTTAGCAGAGAGTTGAGCAATTGCATCTTTTAGCAGTTTGTCAATGCCCCAGAACTCTTCATTTTGTTGTGCTTGAGTAGAGATGTATTGCTCCATCATAGTATCCAAAGAAGATTTCTAGGGTTGTTGTTGCTGTTGGTAACCCCTATTGTTATTGAAACCCAGCGGATTCCCATTTGATTATCGGTTAAAGAGTTGTTGTTGTTGTGGTTGTTGTGGTCCTTGTTGAAAGTTTTGTGCATTGCTAGTGTTCCGATAAGAGAAATTAAGATGATCTCTCCATCCTAGATTGTATGTGTTGGAATAGGGATTCTATTGCTTGTTCCCATGCATCCCAAAGACATTCACTTGCTCTTGGTTCTCTTGATTCATATTAGGAGCAAAACAAGTAGAAGAAGTATGTCTGAAAAACCACAAGCTTCACAAGTTACCTCGGCTGCTTGAATCTACATTGTAGTCATCTTCTCAAACTTCTATGTAAGGATATAGAGCTTAGCTGCAATTAGATCAACTGCATCAACACTATGCTTTCATCATTGCTTTTCGGTTGAAGAGCTCAGTGTAGAAGATGATTGTTCTTTTCTATCTGACACCCATCGGTAGTGATTGAAAACTATATCTTCAATGATATCATAAGCCTCCCTATAAGACTTATTCATTAAAGCTCTAGTAGTCACGACATCCAATGTCATGCGAGTGTTGTAGAATAGTCTATTATAAAATGTTTGAAGTAGCAACCAATTAGTTAATCCATGGTGAGGGAAAAGGTGTTGTAGGTCCTTGAACAACTCCCATGTGTCATATAGAGTCTCTCCATCTAATTGAGAAAAGTTAGTGAGCTGGTTTCTCAATTGAGCTATTTTTCTTGGTGGAAAATTCTTTGCAAGGAAAGCATTTAATAGTTGATCGCAGCTCTTCATGGACATCTTAGGAAGAGATAAAAGCCACACCTTGGCTCTATCTCTCAAGATGAAGGCAAATAGTAGAAGTTTTATTCCATCAGTGGATACGCCATTGATTTTAAAGGTGTTCATGTACTCCAGTAATTCAACTACATGAAGGTTTGGATCATCAGTGGCGGTGCCCGCAAAATGGGTTTGCTGGATCATTTGCATCATAGAAGGACTAATGGAGAAGTTGTTTGCTTCTATCACAGGTAGATCAATCAATGGCTCCACAAATGTTTGCGACAGCCGGCATGGTGAAGTCCTTTAAAGGACGGTTGTCCTCCATTGTTTGATCTTCTTTTATGACTTCTTCAAGGGATGAAGAGGATGGTGGTGGTGATGATGGTTGTGATCCCTCCAAATTTGAAGAGTTCTCACTCCTCCTTGCTCATCTACAGCTACTAAAAGTTCATTCTATCTGTGAATCTAAGAAGATGGAGGTTTCTAGACCTCTCTTAGAACGACGCATGCAACCTAAAAAGTAAGATTTGAATGAGATTCACAAGACTAAGAGATATCACAAAGTAAAATGTGATAATGGTGATTTAGTCTCAATTACTAGTTAACACTTTTACTCTAACTAAAAACTACCATAGCTCCATGGCAATGGCATCAAAAACTTGTTGAGAGTATTAGAAAGGAAAAGAATTGAACTCATTAATCACCTACAAGTATACGGGAGTCAATGTAGTCAAGTGTCGAACATGAGGAGCTAGGCTAGTTAGGCACAAACATGTTAACTTTCACTAATCTAAATCAGATTATAAAAGTTTGATTGATTATAGAGTAAAGAAAAGGAAACCAAGTCAAAGGTTTTAAACAACACTATTGATTAATTTTAGAAACTTGAGCATAAGATTTCACTACCATTACTATTATATCACGTGAATGTATGAAACAAGATCGTTGATTAATAAGCAAAGAGGTTGTCATCGTCATGCATTTCCCAATGCCATGAGATGGCTCTCAGCTTCACATAATGCTCCCGCATCTATGTTTAGTATCAAACACAAGTGAAACCCTCAATAATCACTAACCACTCCCGTGGTATAGAGAATATTGCCATAGATCCTACTCCATACTTCCTAATGCATTCTGCCAAAGAACAAGGCAAGCAAAACATGTATAAAAGGTGGCCAGCCAAGCATACAAGCAAGAAAACACCATAGGCATCCATGAAAGAAATCAAATTAAACATCAATAAGCATAAATTTTGACTTCATACGAACAATGGCATGGGAGCTACTCTCCCATGCTCAAGAAAAGAGCTCTACTCGTCCATAGTGAAGATATGCAGATACATGACTGTAATTTTAGAGTTTTGCATGCTTAAGAGAAGGAAAAAGCTAGAGGAACCACAAATGCAGGCTAAGGGGAGAGAACTCCAGCTAGAGGATGAAGTTCCACCACTTAGAAAGCTCCAACTCAGACCAACTTCCCTCTCGTAAAGCTAGAATGAAGAGAGTAACTCTGTTGCACCTTTGGATAAGAAAACAAAGAAAAAATGAAGTAGAATGAGGGTTCTCTTCCAAGAAACCACCTTCTTTTACCCCGAAATCACCTTCCTTTTCTCTGGAACTTCTCTTGGGAGTAGAAAACTTCAAAATGACCAAGCATAACTACCTCATGGGCTCCCATTTGCTTTTAAAATGAAAGCCAGACATTTTCATTTTTGCATAAACTAACAACGACATGGCGTGTCTTTTGATGAACATGCCATGTCATATCATTTGTGCTTGCTCAGTGTTGTCGCTACATTGAGGTACACAGCATGTTGGAATTAGTCACATTGTGTTTCTGCCTTCAAGAGGTGAATCAAGTGAAGAGAATACAGTGTGTTTGAATAACCACACGCAGTATGCTTTGGAAGAAAGGTGTAGACTATCTTCATGTACTAGGAATATGCCATGTCTATTGATGGACACGTCATGTCGCCACTTCCTCTGATCTGGGCTAGACATTGCTGGAGAATCACATGGTGTGTGTTTAATAACACACGACATGTTCTTTGTCTTGTGAGACTGCCTTCAAGTGAACACATTGTGTTCTCTTACGAGTCTTCTGTCATTTCTTCAAGAATTTGCTTTGGGTCAGCTACAAAACTTGGAGAAGTCCTATTGAGGTTGGATTTGAATTAGGTTATCTCCAATAAGACATTTTAATACATATCTGCAATCAACATCATGTGATAATCAAAGAAACTAAAAAGTGTGACAAAATGAATGTGAATAGAGGCTAAATTGGGATAGAATGGGCTGAAATTGTGTGTGATAATGTAAAAAAAGTTGATATAAAACACACACAACAACCGCTGTAAGATTTAGATCATGCTTTGGGTAGCTCTCCTTGTGCTTCTTAAGTTGTCATGAAGCAAAAGAAATCATGTTCTTGTCTTGCATCAGCATACAACCCAAACCATTCTTCAACGCATCACAGAAGATTTCGTAACCTTTCCCTTGCTCAGGAAATGCTAACACTAGCTCATTGGTCAGTTTCTCCTTCAAAAGCTGGAATGAAGGTTGACACTTGTCATCCAAGACAAAAGGAACATCTTTCCTCATCAGATTTGTTAGGAGTAGTGCCACTACACTAAAGTTCTTGATATACCTCATGTAATAGCCTGCTAACCCAATAAAACTGTCAAAATATGTCGATGTCTTCGGATGCTCCCACTCTAACATAGATTGAACCTTCTTGGGTCCATGCGCACACCTTCAGCATTTATGACATGTCCCAGAAAAGACACCTCCTTCACCTAGAACTTGCTCTTGTTGAACTTAACGTACAACTTATGTTGCCTCAATAAGGTCAAAGAATGTTGTAGATGTTTCCCACGTTGTTGGTTGTTATGGGATTAGATCAGGATGTCATCAATGAACACCACTAGAAACTAGTCAAGATAAGGCCAAAACACCTTGTTCATCAAGATAAAACCAGATTCGTTAAAGGGAATATATCAGAGGATGCGTACATGACACAACCTAAAAGGTTGTATAACTTCAAAAATGCAAATAAATTCTATAAACTACAAGGTTCAATCAGGGATTAAAATAAGCAACTCAGAGGAGGATCTTTTGACTTGACATTATAGTCAAAGAGTTTGACTTGAATCAAGATAAAAGATGACATCTATGATTACAAAAGATGTAGTGGGAGTAAATATGAATATTCCACATATGATGAGGAATAACATCTCAATATTGTGAATATTTAGAACTGGCATGAAAACCCCTTCAATAATGAAGGACAAGGTGAAATATCTTATGAGATAAGGATTAAGATCTATGAGATAGTTCTTGAATGTTTCACAATGAAAGTTTGAGCACTTACAATAGCAATGTGTTGAAAGAGTTCAACACAAAAAGGATTCAATGAGAGAGAATACAGATTAGTCTCTCATAGTACCATATGCTCTAATTCTTGTGAAGAATGGAAACACCATGATTGATATGCCATAAGTGTACTTATCCCATATAATCTTGTATGTATTGGACATGACAAGATGATGGTAAATTCCAAAAGGGGGTTATTGGAATGTCATTTACTGATACCTTTAGTACTTCAGAAGTACCTAAGGATAGATTGCTAGTCTATAAGGATAGAAATAAAAAGGAAGAGTTCGATGTAAAGGGTTACATCGATGCAAGATTCCATAATGACAAAAGTGATTACAAAATTAAAATATGTTATAAAGAAAGATGTTGATTAGTTGGAAGGTTCTTAACTAATAGCCATTAATTCTATTCTATAATAGAGTTGGGTATACTTTTTTTATAAACACAGAGTGATACTATATGGATCTAGAGGTTCATATGATGAACGTATATATGTTCCAATCATTGATGAATCAGTAGTGATGTTGTGGCAATAATGGAGCTAATTGTTAGGCAAGGAATATAAGATACCATATTACGGCAGTTTCATCTCATACGAGAAATTGTATAGCAAAGAGAGAAGGAAACATGCAATATACCGACTATAAGAAAAGTATTGCTAACCTGCTAAATTAGCACTAGCACAGTAAAAGCATGGTGACATATTCAGATCACCAAGAATATGATTCATGGGTGATTGGCTCTAAGTGCAATTGGAGTCTATTGGTAATGTATGCACATAGATCCAATAATGTGATGATTGACATGGAATATACCATAAAGGATTTGATTAAATACTAATAAAAGGAAGCTTTCAATTCATTATGTTTCATTCAGTTATCTGATAATGAGGAAACATTATGAATGTCTAAAGAATGACAATACTCAATGTAGTATGTCTTCAAGTACGTGACTTGGAGGATGAGATCATAAGAATGTGAAGAGTATGTACATTCTTATTATGTCTTTAGTCAGTTGTTACTGTGGAAGGTAGATAGACACCAGTAACACAAAAGACTAGAGTGTGGGTTGGTTGATGACAGAATCTAATTAGTCAAGATATGGAAATATCAAACCAAGCACATAGATACATGATAGAGAACAGTGTATCGGATAGACCCACTCAAGAAGTGGCACATGGAAACCATCATTGGTGGTAGTAGTCATCTCTTATAGTGAAGGTGGTGATTATGATTCTTAGACCTGAAATAACTGCACTCATCACATGTCGTTGGGTACTCTTTGACATCACCAAATGCAGTCCTGAAACATGGGTTGTTATAAAGATGATGATTGGGTGACTTTGACACATGGGGATAGACTTAGAGTGATAGACATGGGATTTTTCCTTCCTATTGGAGTATGATATCCTAACCACTTGATAAGTGAGACCGAGAAATGCATGTGCATGCACATGTGAATCAATACATGATATTGAGGTCACATTATCTCAGACACTCTACTCTTTGTTTAAGGAACGTGGATTGAACATTAAAAGGATGACTATCCATGCCTCAAGTTCATTCTGGATATCAATAATAAAGGAATTATACAATCACGATAACACCTTACACAAATTATATGTTGAAGTTGTTCTCCAACTTTCCATTCACTTGGGTAGCAATGATGTACGACTAGGCACCTCTCCTTTCTTGTGATGTCATAAGATAGTTATAGACATTCACTTCCAATGTGATATGGGACCCATAGGGTCACACACAAAGGAACTCATCTGGAAGAGGAGTTTAATCTTGAATGATGATTGGATTGATTACTAAAGTTTTTAGGTACTCAATTCATGCAACATATTGGATGACTGCATTGCCAAATGACCATCTCATAGGGTGATATGGTCATCTAAATTTCCAGACGAGCATCTCAAGTGTTGAGATGGCCATTTGATTCGTTAGGCTAATCAAAAATTGAATTGTCTAAGATTTGTCCAAACTGAGTTGTGAACCAACAGGTTCATTCTGATGAACCGACCAGCTCAGCTCGACTCACCAGATGATTGTCTGTATGAGAATGATGTTCATCTTGCATGTAAGAGATATCTCAGTTAGGATGAAGAAAGGTTCTAGATACTTTCCCAAATCATTTGGATTGCACAATACTTGTGGTGCGAGGAATTAATGTCTAACATTAATGAGAAATGAGTTGCCAATTTCATATGTGATTAGGAAACTGCCAAACGGACATTTAGCAGTGTGAGATGACTGTCTCGTGTGACCAGACGACTGTATGTGTCACCATATGACCATCTCATGGTTTGCATGTTGCAAAAATTCAAGACCTTTCAGTCCTTTCCACTCTCGCACAAATCACGTACCAACTAGGAACCCAGGCCCAAACCCAGCCTATAAATAGAGGGGTAGTGTGGGCTTTGCAAAGAACAAAAACATCAACTAAGAATCAGTTGCTCTGACAATTATTGTCCTCTCTAGTTGTGGTAACTGAGAGATCACAAGCAAGTCTTACCTGGCCAGGGAGGGATTACTACGGGAGAGAACAACTGAAGTTCGGTGTTATATGAGAGCAAGTTGGTGACCAGTACACCAACGAGAGGGATAACTCCTTCATGTATGTTCTAGTTGAACAACAGGACTTCTAGTTGGTCTGTGTGGACTATTCTAGACGCAAGAGTCCTTTGGCTACTACTAGGAGAGCAAAGTCAGCCTGCAGTCTATGGCTAGACCATAGGAGTCACTGCAAAAGTTGTTTTGTTCGTTGTTCATGGTGAAGACCAGGAGCTGCACAACCACTGTCCAAGAGAAACTAGTCGACAGTTGCATTGAAGTGAGTTATTATTGTTGGATTTGCTCCAGGATCAAGTATGATGCGTTAAACCATCTTTCCTACATAGTAGTTGACGCGATCTTGTTGTTATGGGAATAAGGATAGAGATAAAAAATTGTTTCCTCTACTATACTTTGTGCCTGTATTTCCCAACAATGGTATCAAAGCCATGTCAATTTACTATGTTTTAGGATAATTGATATGATTGGATTTTGGGTTTAGTAGTTTATTTATTGCATAGAATGTGAATATCTAAACTATATCATATGTGTATCCGATCAAAGACCACATAATCCCAAACTATATATATATATATAATATATATATATATATATATATATACACACACACATATATATATGCAATTTACACATGTTGTCCTAAAAGCAATTTTTATGGTGGATGTGTGGCATGGTTATGGCCAATACCCACTATCTATGTGGGGTTGGATGGTATGGTTTATTCTTATTTATCTTGATCTGTGATCTGAGTCTCTACCTCCCTCTTCCCAATGTAGAGTTAATTCTTTCCTACCTTTGCTCCCCTCAAATGTAACTTGAGGTTTCTCTTTACAATGTAATAGTTTAATAGGAATAGGATAGTTTCTTTCTTGAAATGATGAAGAAGATGATCATCATTGGATGAGATGAACAATTTGTGAGATGAGTCGACCGTCTAGAGGATCATGGAGGACAGAACAATGAAGCCATCCGACTGACTGTTGGGCCCAACCGACCCTCTAGAAGGTGTCTAGACATCGGTCAGATAGGAGCCCAGATGACCATCCCAGAAGTCCCAATTGATCGTCTCGAAGGTGTCTAGACATCAGTTGGACAGGAGGACCAACTGACTAGCCTAGAGGCGAGATGACCGGTTCAAGGGTTGAATCGATCTACCCAGATTATCAAGCACAAATCTACACCAACAACATGTTCATACATGTGATGTGATGATTGACCTAGGTGTTATTAATTCTTTGTGGCTCCAAGGAATTGCAAGTACACATGGCCATAACCATTGCTTTTTTTATATTGCATGTTAACGTTATGGGATATAGCATGTATATGATATGTACTATATATGTGGTGATTGGATACAATATATGTATATATATGATATATATAAATCCCTAAATCAAAACATATTAAGTCTAAGATGCTTTCTAAAAGCTACCCACATGAAAAGCTTGTTCGACCAAGTGCAGGTTACGCCTTCGCGTGGTGCGTCGTCTACCTCATGGAAGTGTGTTGGTAGTAATGTAGGTTCTACCTCCGCGGGGTGCATTATTATCATGTTGGATATTGGGTCAGGCTTAACAGGTGATTCTTAGAGTGTCTAAGCCCAGAAGCATGAAGATGATTATGGAAAGTAGTTGTGCATATTGTCTATCAAGAATTGCATATGATGCAATTGGCGAAAGTTTCCTAGATTGATAATGGACTGTGTTTTACGGCATTGGTCGGGCCACAGTTGGATTGTCTTGGATCTTGCTCATTAGAAAATGGTAAGCTATAGTTTTCTAATTTGATACTTCAGGGTTATCAATTTGATCAAAATGATGAGAATGATAACTAATTAAATACATAATTATTATTGCCCAAATTTTAATCAAATCAAATCAAATCAAAAAAGAGTTTTTGACAAAATTGCAAATTCTTTTGTCGAATCAAATGGCAACAAGCAACAATCACTTTTCTCTGTGATCGGTCCTTGAGAACGACAAACTTAATGGGAACAACTTCCAAGACTGGTTCAGGACTGAGAATTGTTGTGAAAGACTGGCTTTTCTAGCTTAATTCCAAGGACAAAATTTCTTTTAAGGTGTGTAGGATGTGATGGAGTGGACTTTTGGAATCCTTTAATGTCCAATGACATAAGTGAATTCATACAGGTTGAGTTGTTTTGAGAATCCCAAGTGTTCTAGTAAAGTTGGAATGTTGATTGAGATTTATATAATGATTAAGATCCATAAGTTTATTCCTATTTAAGGAATTTAATTGTTTGGTCATATAGTTGAGTTTTAACACTAAAGTTGGATGTGAGATATCTTGGATGATGATTAACTTTTTGATGTATTTTGGACCCATGTTCACAATTAGAAGATTGGGCTTTGATAAAATGCTATGTCATGCTCATGTGTTAATTGTGTGTTGCATGGAGAAGTTTTGAACTGGTTAGTCTTGATCCAGTAGGAAAAGCCTTGACATGGAGATGCCACATATCTATATCTTATAATCCTTGGATGAGAATGATCATATGGCTGTAATAGACCCCTTTCTTGGAATGATGCTGAGATCATGGACCAACCATGTATGCTTGTCTAGGTAGCCATGATCACCATTCCGTGGGGTGACTGGGGCAGGGACCAGGCGGTTCCTTGACTTGCTGAGAAATGCAGTTCAAAGTCTTGTACAAGCATGAGACAACTGCATATTTTAGAAAGAGCCGACCTCCCCTATGTAGCCTCTTCATCACTAGTGGTAGTAGGCTCCTATGGAGACTTTCACCAGATTTGTGAGGAGGTGCCACAGCCATGCACGGAGGAGCCGCTGAGAAGCCGACAGCACCGTAGGCATTCCAGCAAAGTGCCTGTTTGTAGAAGATTGTGTTGCCATGGTCTCCATCCATGAAGATAGGGAGAATAACCCCCCCCCCCTTTTCACCATCACAGTAGCAGTCGTGAATGGCGAGCCCCAACTCCAGCAGTCACCGGACCACTTTGAGTAGCCGGGATGGGTGGGGGAAAGTCCTCGAATCTGTTGGTGGTGGTTTTGGTAGGCTAGAAGCAAGGAAACGACTGAGACATCTCGTCGGAGAGAAGACCGTGTGGCAGCGAAAACTGGTACCGGGAGACGCTCGCAAGCGTCTCCGTGCTAGATTTCACGTGAGAAGGAGCCAGGCGGGTCCGCTTCCCCTTTTGCGGTGTGTGCTAGGTAACAACGCACGTCGGCGTCATGTGTTGGGCATCCAGCATGAGAGGAAGAGAAGAAGAATTGGAAGGGAGGCGAAGGAGAGGCTGGAGCCCGCGGTGGCGCCTGAGAGTAGGCGGCGGTCTCGTGCACTAGAGTCTCCCAGTGGCAGTAGTGAACTGAGGAGGAGAGGGATGGTTGTCCCTCAATGGTGCCCTATTCCTCAGTTGTGCCCAGGCACTGCATGAGAGCTGGAAACAAGAGAGCGACGCCATAGAGAGAGAAATATTGAAGCTCTTAGTCGTGATGGATCTGGTAGAGGAGGAGCGGCTGTGAGGAGTCCTCATCTGCTCATAGGAGGACGAGAGCCCTTGCGACGACTCTACAGGAAGGAGGAGACAATCTTATTTGCATGCTCACTCTGCCATGGCAGTAGCATGCGGCAGCAAACTCTTTAAGCTCACGAGGAGGTTCTTTGAGAGGATCTACGAGAAACCGGTTGGAGCAAGGCAGAATCAAAAGGAACCAGAGAAGCTTCAAGTTGTAGCAGGTTGTGATGAGGAGCATCATGACTCCACATGCTAACACCATAGGTGCTTGCCGCAGCGGCAACCCTCGCATAGCAGAAAGGACCGAGTCCCACTCAGGACTTGGATGGGAATGCAACGAAGAAAAGAAGGGGGAAGACCGGGCCCGCGCTAGCCAAACCCTGACCTGATTTGCTGAACCAACCCGGTCTAAAGCCAAGAATTGGACCGGCTCCGCCTGGTATGAGAGGAGCAGCGCTGAAACATGTCGGCCGTCGATTGACCAATAAAAGGTAAAATCCCAGTAATACCTAGATCTTTGAAAATGCATAGTAACTAGTGTGTTTCTCAGAAAAATACAAACAAGGTATTGAAATTCTCAGAAAAATACGTAGAATAATATGAAACCATCATGTCAGTCTTTTTATGATTAAATCACAGTGATATGATGCAAGATGTATTATACTTGTTTCATAGTTAATAGTTATCAAATGGTGATCTAAAATTATGAGAACATGTAAGTAAGTCTACATTCATGTTTATAGTGCATATGATGTCAGGTATGGTCATGTTGATGCATGAAAGCATATAATTTGATTAATATGGCTAATTATGGCTAATAACACTAAAGATAATGCAATTAATGCATACATGCTCAATAAATGATGAAATTTACATAACACTCTTATATCAGTAACTGGAAGATAATATGTAAATATGAGATCAGTTTTATACACGAAATCCATGTTATATGAAGTTGACCTTAATACATGAGTTGTAACCGTAATTTGAATAATACATATAACCTAGGTTTAATATGTATAAATAATGATACAAAACCTGATATTCAGATTACTTATACTAATCTGGAATATGACATCAGTAAGATAAATCTAAGACAAGAATATAAGTAATTATGGGAATATCCTAATGAGATAAGCAAACCCTAATATGAACACGATTAGGGTTAAGATGAGATGTAAGATGATGAGAACTTGATGGTGATATATGATCTTGTCTTAATCAGGGTTGACTAGGATATAGTACACATCAGGAATGTGGTATAGATTGGAATATCTCCTTGGAAGGTACACCATTACCTCTTACTTGGCTTATTATACAATATGCTTGTGTTATATGTGTAGTAAAATACTTGGCAGATGATATTGGCTGAAATGATTGTTTTTGTATGATATGTTGCATGATTTTCCATACTTATGGCTATGAACACATGAAACATTAGATATGTGATCCATTATATGATAGCACTAAATCTATTTGGTAGAATAGTGCATTGATGAAAGTACTAAATCTCTTTGGAAGAATAGTACATGTGAGCACTAAATCTCTTTGGCAGAATAGTGCATTTATGAAGTACTAAATCTCTTTGGCAGAATAGTACATGTGAGCACTAAATCTCTTTGGTATAATAGTGCATGTAGTTGATCAACTTTACATATAATGGAAAGTCATGCTAAAACATGTGTTCTTTTTGTTAATAAACATCTTTGCTCAAGTATATTCCTTCTATTATATTTCTTTATAACTGCCAAGTATTAGTTTTATCTTATTGCCAAGATATGATGTGAGGTATATAAAAGACACGTAGGCATACTCAGTACAATATTCTTGAATATTGTGATGACGTGTACCACATGTAATCTTTTGTTTAGGTTGTGGTTATGCTCTTGAAGATCCAGGATAGTTGAGAGTTGTGTGGCAAGATGATGTACAGGTGGACCTGTTGTCTTAAGATCCTGTAGTTTTGTGGTAGTACATGTATATGCATAAGTTTGCTGTTCAATATGTAATATCAAATGTTGTAATAATTCATGTTGTAATTATATGTTGAATGGTGAATATGTGTTGTGGTTTTATTTTTGTTGATGTGCATGTGCTACTAATTGTTTCCTTCTGACTCCCTTAATTTTCTCTTTCTTAGCCTAGTGTGTGATGTTTAAATTGAGATTCTCATTGAGGTGAGGTTTCAATTTGTACGTCACACATCAGATTAAGTTTTAGAAAATCTCGGGACATCACAATTGTTCTCACACAAGAGTGAAATCTCAATGTCTTGGAAATGCCAGAACCAGAGGAACCACCTCAGAATGCACAAAGGGTTAACAAGGATGCATATAAGAAGCATATTGAAGATGTCGTGGATGTCAAGTGTCTGATGTTGTGCTCCATGAACGATGAGTTGCAGAGGCAGCATGAGAACATGGACGTGATTGAGATGGTCACACATATCAAGAACATGTACCAAGATCAGGAAAGACAAGAGAGATATGATGTCTCCAAGGCACTGTTCAAATGTAACATGGAAGAAGGAGACCCAGTAGGTCCTCATATGCTCAAGCTTATTGGGTATGTGGAGAACCTAGCTAGACTAGGATTCCCCTTGGGTTAAGAGTTAGCCACTAATGTGATTCTGCAGTCTCTGCCAGAATCTTACAATTAGTTTGTCATGAACTACAACATGAATGACTTTGACAAAACATTGACAGAGTTGTTGGGCATGTTGATAACAGTTGAGACACATATGAAGAAATATAGACCCAAGTTTGTGATGATGATCACCAATACAAAGGGGAAGTCTAAAGGCAAAGGCAAAGCTAAGAAAGTTTCTAAAGCTAGATAGAAGTCTAAGTCTTTAGATCTCAAAGAAAAAGGAGGTGTGAAGAAAGTAAGAGGTGATTGTCACCATTTTTGCCAGCCTAGATATTGGAAAAGAAATTTCCCACTCTGGTTAAATGAATTAAAGAAGAAGAAGCATTGAGGCCTCCATTATAGGTATAAATGTTAAAAAATAAATTTGATCACTTCTTTGTTTTGATATGTGATACCAAACAGAGATCTAACATACTTGATGTGCAGGATCTGAAAAGAAGTAAAAACCTTCATGGAAGGACAAAGATGTACAAGGTAGAGCAAGAGTTGTGGAAGCTTTGATCTATATTTAAATTTATCTTAGCCCAATGGGATTGTAAAATAGTTAATAGAACTTCTATTTCATTATGTAGTCAAATAGAAACATTTACTTTAAAGCATCTTGTATGACAAGGATGATAAATCAACAAAGTGAGATACCAATGTTTCTGTTTCAAAAGATATGATCTTGCATGGAAACACCCAAACATCTAATGATATTTGTAAGAAAGACTTTGAGACAGATGTTTATACCATAGGACTATAATTGATAACTCAAGACTATCATTACCAATAGTTACCTTGGACGTATATACAAGAAATGCACGTCTAGAATACATATTGATGTTAATTTGGATTCCCTTGGTTATCAAACCTAAGGAAACATGCAAAGACTTATTTGTTCACAATGTGAAATGACATCCTTCACTATATGTAGTGGAAGGATAAGCCTTCCATTAGACCTCATACATGTGATGCATGAAGATCTTATGGGATGAATGCCATATACTTCTTTTCCATTATTGTTAATATGATGATATGTACTCAATAAAATAGAAACATAAATCTCTTGAAATGTTCAAGGAGATTATGAATGAAGTATGACTTTGATGAAAGTATTAAGAAACTTTGATGAGATCAAATGTTGAAATACTTTTAACATCAATACCTTGAGTACCTTCAAAGAAAGAACTGTGATAATGTATCACAAGTAAAATCTATCTGAACATAATGATGTGTCAGAATGAAGGAATTGTACCATGACGAGTCATGATATAATTATAAATTAATCTAATCTTCTTATCCTCATAAATATGCATCTATCACTAAATAACATACCATCTGAATGGTTTATAACACATAATATATGATATGATTTGGGAATGCCCCAATATGTCTAAAGGATTGAAGCCTAAATTGAGAAAATAGTTTCTTAGAAAAGGTTTATCGATAAACCATAACTGTTGAATATTACTATTAATCCCAATCCAATAAGAAAAATGTTTTGTTGATGGGATAATTGAGTTCTAAAAGAATCAGTGGAAGTAATAGTAGAACTCAAAATGTTCGAGGACAACAAAGGGGTATAATGAGAACTAAGAGAATCACAAGTTGTTGTGAAATCTCAAGTTCGTCATATAACATAGAATAAAATAATTCTAGTAGAACACATCTGAGATTGGAAGATTGTGATCCAACGATTCAGATAGGTTGGTCATAATAGGATGAGCGAACTAGTCAACTAGAAGCTAATGAGAACCATAATCTGAGTAAAGGCTTAAAACTATTATGGGATCCATGTGAACTAACAAGGTAGGACCTTGATAGCGCCACCTAAAGGGGTAATATCTAAAGGGTACAAAAGGGTCTTGTGTTAAAGACCTGCATGGATAACATAAAAGGACAAATTGGTTAAAAATATTTCATATTAGTTCAAATTGTTGAACATGAAAGAAATACCTTTACCAATTGTCAAGCTTGTTGTTGTAGTTAAAATAGACTAAAAGATTTGGCATATGAAGATAAAAACATATTCCTTAAAGGGAGTATATTAGAATATGTGTGCATGACACAACCTAAAAGGTTTTATATTTCAAGAATGCAAATAAAGTCTATAAACCATAAGGTTCAATCTAGGATTGAAACAAGCAACTCAAAGGAGGATCTTTTGACTTGATAAGATAGTCAAAGAGTTTGAATTGAATCAAGATAAAAGATGAGATATGTGATTACAAAATATTTAGTGGGAGCATATATGAATATTCCACATGATGAGTAATAACATCTCAATATTGTGAATATTGAGAATTGGCATGAAAACCCCTTCAGCAATGAAGGACAAGGTGAAACATCTTATGAGATAAGTATCAAGATCTATGAGATAGTTCTTAAATGTTTCACAATGAAATTTTGAGCAATTACAATAGCAATGTGTTGAAAGAGTTCAACACAGAAAGGATTCAATGAGAGAGAATACGGATTAGCCTCTCATGAACCATATGTTCTGATTCTTGTGAAGAATGGAAACACCATGATTAAGATGCCATATGGTGTAGCCATGGATCTATCTTCAATTCTATAAGCATACTTATCCCATATAATTTTTATGTATTGGACATGACAAGATGATGGTAAATTCCAAAAGGGGGTTATTGAAATGTCATTTAAAGTTATACAATAGTACTTCATAAGTACTTAAGGATAGATTGCTAGTCTATAAGGATAGCAATAAAAAAGAAGAGTTGGATGTAATCGGTTACATCAATGCAAGCTTCCATAATGACAAAAGTGATCACAAAATTAAAATATGTTTTAAAGAAAGATGTTGATTAGTTGGAAGGGTTTTGAACTAATAACCATTAATTCTATTCTACAATAGAAGCTGAGTACACTTGTGTTATGAATGCATAGTGATACTATATGGATCTAGAGGTTCATATGATGAACTTATAGATGTTCCAACTATTGATGACTCAGCAGTGATACTGTAACAACAATGGAGCTAATTGTTAGGCAAGGAATATCATATACCACATTACAGTAGGTCCATCTCATACAAGCAATAAAATGACGAAGAGAGAAGGAAACATGTAATATACCGACTATAAGAAAAGTGTTGCTAACCTACTAAATTAGCACTAGCATAGCAGATGCATGGTGGACATGTTTAGATCAGCAAGAATATGATTCATGGGTGATTGGATCTAAGTGCAAGTGAGAGTCTATTGGTAAGGTATGCCCATAGATCCAATCATGTGATGATTGACATGGCATATACCATAAAGGATTTGATTAAATACCAATAAAGGAAAGCTTCCAATTCATTTTGTATCATTCAGTTATGTGATAATGAGGAAACGTTATGAATGTCTAAATAATGACAATACTCGATGGCGTATGTCTTCAAGTATGTCACTTGGAGGATGAGATCGTACCAATGTTAAGAGCATGTACATTCTTGTTATCTCCCTAGTTGGTTGTTATTGTGGAAGGTATATAGACACCAGTAACACAAAAAGACTAGAGTGTGTGTTGGTTGATGACAAAATCTAATTAGTCATGATATGGCAATATCAAACCAAGCACATAGATAAATGGTAAAGAACATTGTATCAGACAGACCCACCTTGAGAAGTGAAACATGGAAACCATCATTGGTGGTCATAGTTATCTCTCATAGTGAAGGTGGTGATTATGATTCTTAGACATGCAAATCATTGCACTCATTACATGTCGTCGAGTATACTTTGACATCATCAAAAATAATCTTGGAACATGGGTTGTTATAAAGGTGATGATTGGGTGACTTTGACACAGGGGATAACTGGGAGTGACATGGGGATTTGTCCCTCCTATTAGAGTATGATATCATGGTCACTTGATAAGCAAGACTGAGAAATGCATGTGCATGCACATGTGAATCAATATATGATATTGAGGTCACATTATCTCATACAATCTGCTCTTGGTTCAAGGAATAGGGAATTGAACATTGAGAGAATGACCATCCATGCCTCGAGTTAATCATAAATATCGGTAAGAAAGGAATTATACAAACACTGCAACACCTTACACAAATGGTAGGTTGAAGTTGTTCTCCAACTTTCTATTCACTTGGGTAGCACTGATTTGTGACTATGCGCCGCTCCTTTCTTGTGATGTCATAATATAGTTATGGACATTCACTGTCAATGTGATATGGGACCTATAGGGTCACACACAAAGGAATTCATATAGAAGAGGATTTTAATCTTGAATGATGATTGGATTGATTACTAAAGTGTTTTTGTAATCAATTCACACAACATATTGGCTGGTTGCACTACCAAACGACCATATCACAGAGTGAGATGGCTGCCTAGAGTGTTCGATGAGCATATTAAGTGTTGAGATGGTTGTTTGGGTCATCAAGCTAATAAGAAATCGAATTGGCTAAGCTTTGTCCAAACTGAGGTGTGAACCAACTAGTTCATTCTGATGAACCGACCAGCTCGACTCGACTCACCATACAGTCATATGGGTGAGTGAGACGGTCGTCTTGCATGTGAGAGATTGCTCAGTTAGGCCAGAAGAAGGTTCTAGATACTTTCCCAAATCGTTTTGATTGCACAATACTTGTGGTGCAAGGAATTAATGTCTAACATTAATGAGAAATGAATTGCCAATTTCATATGTAATTGGGAAACTACAAAATGGACGTTTGGAAGTGCAAGATGAACGTCTTGTGTGACTAGACAATTGTATGGGTCTCATGGTTCGTAGATTTGTGAAAAATCAAGATATTCTAGTCCCTTCCACTCCCACACAAATCTTGTACCGACTGGGAACCCTGGCCCAAAACCCTGCCTATAAATAGAGGGGTATTGGGGGATTCCTAGATAATAAAAACATCAACTGAGAATCAGTTACTGTGACAATTGGTGTCCTCTCTGGTTGTGGTAACCGAGAGATCCCAAGCAATTCCTACCCGACTAGGGAGGGATAGCTACAGGAGAAAACAACTGAGGATCGTTGTTGTGGGAGAGCAAGTTGGTGACTAGTATGCCAACAGGAGGGAAAATTCCTTCTTGTTTGTTCTAGTTGAACAATAGGATTTCTAGTTGGTCCGTGTGGACTACTCGAGAGTTAGGAGTCCTTTAGCTGCTGCTAGGAGAGCAAAGTCATCTTGTAGTATGTGGCAAGACCATAAGAGTCATTGTAGAAGATGTTTTGTTCATTGTTCGTGGTAAAGACTAGGAGTTGCACAGTCACTGTCCAAGAGAAACTAGTTGACAGTTGCATTGAAGTGAGTTGTTGTCACTAGACTTGCTCCAGGACTAGGTATAACTCTTCAAACCATTTTTCCTATTTCATAGTAGTTGACGCGATCTTGTTGTTATGGGAATACATATACATAAAATTTTTGTTTCTACTGCTATACTATGTGCCCATATGTGCCAATAGTTTGTGCTATCAGTTGTGTGTCAAGTGTCAGATTGGTCTTAAAATCAATCTCTTTAGGAGGGGGTACACCTGGAAACTCATTGCGAAACATGTCCTTGAACTCACAGACAATTGGTTCTTGATACTAGACCCCTCGCCTTGGTATCCATCACATGTGCTAAAAACGAATCACAACCCCATCTCATCACCGTCTCTATTGTCATTACAATACCAGACATGTCAAAAGAATATTCCTATCACCTTGGAAGATCCACAAAACACCATTGTCGACAAACATCACCACTTTGGAAGTACAGTCCAAAACCACTCGATACTTCTTCAAAGTATCCATTCCAAGGATCACATCAAATCCATGCATATCAAGTGGTATAAGATCCACTTGAATGCTACATACTATGAAAGAAAGAAAGAACGTAGGAAGGAAACACCTCTAGCAACTCGACGGAACCAACCGAAGGAGTTTCTAAATGAAGACTATCACATTTACAATTAACAAGCAAGGAGTAGCTAGCAATCACTTCTCTAGTGATAAAAGAGTGCATCGCACTCGAGTCAACCAAAATATATATAAAGCAAGATGCATACATATCATATGCAATAACTCCACTTGACCTATCACGAATCATGGGTTGACCACTCCTTCCAGATGACTCATAACATAGAATCGAGTCGTTTCATGTTGCCACCCCCATCCTCTGCTAGCTTGTCCAGATGAACCAGCTTGTGATGTCTGACCACGTCCTTGGCCTCCATCACTACTAAACTTTTGTTATTATGATCCATGTTGACCTTGTCTTGGATGTTCTGTCACTTCTTCATCCTTCACAAGACATGTCCACCTCAGATGTCCTACTTGTCCACACTTGTGGCAAATCCTGGTTTCGTACTGTGGCCTAGACGGCCCTATCACTGACACTGACATAGCACTATGAGATCCTGCCAGTAGAAAGGTAGGACCTCTACCTTTTCTTGGCAACTACTAAGACTGCACTACAGATCTCTGTTGTAATTAAGGTGTTGTAACATACTAGATCTTCGACCCTACCCTAGAAGTTGACATTTTGGACTTAGCCAAACAAGATTGAAGGTTAGATGATAAATAGATGTTTAGTATGATCCTAGTGAGCTAATACATGAATTTATCACCCTAATATAGCATAATGTTTTCACATTAGTCTTATGTTAATAATGGATATATAAAATATGCCACATAACTCATTTTGGTGGTAATATGAAGATAAGAAACTTAATTGGATGAATAATTTAGATAATGGGTCGTTAATGGGCCATATGACATATCTCATAAAAGAAGTCTCAAAAGTGGAAACAAACTTCAAATTAAAAATCTGCATATCAAAATTATCCTATGTGTCAAATTTCATCTAATTTGGACAACCATGAAATATTAGGATAAGTTTAGGAGAGAGAAAATGGGTAAAAGTAAAAAGTAATGAATAATGTGATTATATAACTTCAAACTTTATAACTAATGGTGAATTCATATTCAACACATCAAAGATAACTTGTGGATGAAGTTTGATCCAATTTGGATGTTGTTTGTGCAAGTTATGCAATTTTAGGTACATTTTGGACTTTTCTGCAATTTACCCAATTGGGAGGTTTTCTTTGCAAATTCTCACATGAATTATAATCCTTATGTATTACCTAATCATTCTCTAGTTGTTTAACCATAGGGCACCTAGTTGCACCTTGGTTTGAAGGTGTTTCATTCCAAGGGCATTTTAGGGATTACTCTCTTTATAAATGAGCTTATCTTTAGAAGCTATCAACCAATGGGGTTATTTCTTTGATTGGAAGTCGATTGGGATTGCCAATAAGTGTCCATAATTAAATTGACATTTGATATTCAAGAAGCCTCTATGAGATTTCCTCTTGCATGGCCATGAAATCCCTAGGCTAAGGACACATGGAAAGCTCCATGGACACCTCATGCTTGACTTCTTCCTTATCTATAAAGTTTGCATGTCCATGGACACCCTTATACATGACACATGGAAAGTCTCATATAAACCTCATACTTGACCTCTTTCTTTATATAGCCATATCTACCCCTTCCCAACTACCAATTCAAAAACTCTTGCTCTCCTTTATTTCCTCTGGCTTAGAGCATCATTCCTACTTTATTTGGCCACGAAGGTGTTTTCCCAAGGTAAAAGAAGGTGCCTACCTTGGTGAAGAAGGATCCTAGGGTTCCAAATTTGCTCTATTTAGGATTTCTCAAAATCCTCCTAGGTTATTTCGACCAAAACTAGTAAGTTTTCTCCTTTCCTTCCCTATTTTCATGTTGTTAGTCTTCCTTCCACCTTCCTCTAGGTCAGAACCATGGCCTTCCATGGTAAAACCCCACTTAGAACCCATAAACACCTCATCTTCATGTTCTTTTGTTATGGTTTTTCACCTCTAAAGTGGAGAAGGTTCTTCTTTCTTGAGATAGGAGCTTTGTTGGAGAAACCAGCCTCTCTAAGCTTGGGAACCTTACTTATTGGAGTTCTTTGGAGGCCTAGGCTTGGATCTAGGATTGAATTGGACTGTTTAGACTCTAAAGTTGAGGTATGATTGCATCCCACATTATTTCTATATTGAGAAATTTCTAATTCTTCACTCTAAATGTATGATGTATCCCCTATTCTTATATGTAGAGAAATTGACCTATGCTTATTCATTCTCTTTGTCCTGTGGACATTAGCCTATACACAATGTCTTTTCTTTTGAAAATCATGGTTCATGTGAACTACCTTATTTTTGATATTGATCGTGTGATCATGGATATTCTTTTAAACTTATCTTATGCTTTGTTCATGATGGAACTCTAAAAGATGGCATGTCATGTCTTTTTCCTACTTATGAGGTGGATGTATATGTTGGTCACTTATGTGGTGACTAGTTTATATATTCTGACTATGTTGGTCACTTATGTGGTGACTAGTTTATATATTCTGACTATACTTTCTACTTGCCTCTACATTTAATATGCTATGTGATTCACTAACACTAGATTAGTGTAATTGCATTGGTTTTTATGGTAGATGTGTTACTTCCTTCCGAGCAGATGTGATATTTCCTACTCTTTTGGGATGGAAAGGAACCTCATACCCAGGGCAAGATGTGTGATTCTTGGTCTATGTTTTATATATTTGGGAGATTGGCAGTATTCCTTTCTCTATCAAGTTTTAAGTTTATGAGACCTTCCTTTGTTTTTATATTGTTCTAGGGCAATGTTTATCTCACATGCATGTAGGTTGATGATATGGGGTGTGTGCCCTAATTCTTTACATGTGTTGGTGTGGCACAATCTTTATGTTTTATTAATGGCAAGTATTCTTTTATTATCATATGATTTCAATTCCTTTTATCTTGATACCCATTTGGGTGGCCCTTATCCTTTCTATGGGAAGCCTTTTATATTTGATGTCCTTTATTACATATATAGCTCAATTTTCCTATTTAGTATGCACATACCAGCCTTTGCTGATGTCATCTATTTTCTCTTCTTGTTGGGGTATGCTTCCAACCCTAGGTAAAGGACTTGGATGATAAGGCATGAAGTTTTGGACTAGATTAAGGAGTTAAGGCTTGGAGACAAAGTTGTTATGGTTTAGATTTCCCTCTACTTAGATCCTTATGTTGTATCATGCATGTAAACCCTTATGGGATATTATGATGTACTTTTGTAATCTTTTGTGAAAATTGAATATAGTCATTATTCTTATTCCGCTGCTATACTTTGGTTGTTTTGAATACCATTTATTGAAATTTGAAAATTTTACACCTATTCTAGCATACCCCTGAGTGTGTTTGGAATGGATGTTTTATTCTTCAAATTTTTTTTAGAAAGGGGATGATCCCGCCCTCCTTACAACATGGTATCAGAGCCCATAGTAGTCGGAATCTGACTATTTCAATTTTTTCTCCCTAGTTAGAATCCTTTCCTTACCTTTAAGTGACATGTTTGCCCTAGAGTTGATCAGTAGATGATGAAGGGTTGATTTAGGATCATATAGTTTCACATTTGAATAATGATGAATAGATCCTTAAAATACTTACAAGTAAAATATGCATAAGTAACCATAGTAACTTGAGGTTGTTTAGCTTGGCCTTTAGGTAGCTACTAGGACATGAAGTTGAAAGCAAAGGTGTCTAGAAAGGATTAGGGTTTGGGGTCTGGCAAGATTTTCCTCTGCATGACTAGCTTGGTTTATGAGGACTCTTGAATCCATATCATACCTTCCTAGCCTGAGCTGATATGAATTATTTGAAATAGCATGCTTTTAGGTAATAGTAGCCTTAGACATCTATATGATTTATCTTTAGGGACCCAAATATGTTGAACTAGTCTCCCAGGTGTAAAGACTTGTTTGACGATGGATAAGAGGAAGTTAACCCATAGTTCATAGTCAGTCTTTACAAGTTATGTTTTTTTTTCATGATGCTTATGTAGTTGGATGTAAGGAAGTGTAGTTGAACCTTTTGTACCTAAAGAATAGTTTTGACTTAATAAGATGAATCCTTTAAGTGGTGGTGAATAAGTTGTTTTCTTATATGTGGATGTTTTTATTTTGAGGATGAAATCCCTTTAAGGAGTGGTGTGTTGTAACATACTAGATCTCGGACCCTACCTTGGAAGTTGACATTTTTTACTTAGACAAATAAGGTTGAAGGTTAGATGATAAATAGATATTTAGTATGATCCTAATGAGATAATACATGAATTTATCACCCTAATGTATCCTAATGTTTTCACATTAGTCTTAGGTTAATAATGGATACATAAAATATGCCACAAAACTCATTTTGTTGGTAATATGAAGATAAGAAACTTAATTGGATGAATAATTTAGATAATGGGCCATATGACATATCTCATAAAAAGAAGCCTCAAAAGTGGAAAAAAACTTCAATTCGAAATCTACATATCAAAATCAGCCTACATGTCAAATTTCATCTAATTTGGACAACCTTGAAATATTAGGATAAGTTTAGGAGAGAGAAAATGAGTAAAAGGCATAAATAATGAATAATATGATTATACAACTTCAAAATATGTAAATAATGGCAAATTCATGTTCAACACATCATATATAACTTGTGGATGAAGTTTGGTCCAATTTGGATGTTGTTATTGCAAGTTATGCAATTTTAGGTACATTTTGGACTTTTCTGTAATTTACCCAATTGGGAGGTTTTCTTTGCAAATTGTCACATGCATTATAATCCTTATATATTACCTTACTGTTATCAAGTTTTTGAACCATGGGGAACCTAGTTGCACCTTGGTTTGAAGGTGTTTCTTTGCAAGGGCATTTTAGGGATTACCCTCTTTATAAATGAGCTTATCTTTAGAAGCTATCAACCAATGGGGTTATTTCTTTGATTGAAGGTCCATTGGGATTGCCTATAAGTGTCCATAAACTGACATTTGATATTCAAGAAGCCTCTATGATCTTTCCTCTTGCATGGCCATGAAATCCCTAGGCTAAGGACACATGGAAAGCTCCATGGACACCTCATGCTTGACTTCTTCCTTATCCATAAAGCTTTGCATGTCCATGGACACCCTTATACATGACACATTGAAAGTCTCATAGACACCTCATACTTGACCTCTTTCTTTATATAGCCATATCTACCCCTTCCCAGCTCCCAATTCGAAAACTCTTGCTCTCCTTTATTTCCTCTAGCTTTAAGCATTATTCCTACTCTGTTTGGCCACGAAGGTGTTGTCCCAAGGTAAAAGAAGGTGCCTACCTTGGTGAAGAAGGCTCCTAGGGTTCCAAATTTTCTCTATTTAGGATTTCTTAAGCTCCTCCTTGGTTATTGTGACCAAACTAGTAAGTTTTCTCCTTTTCTTCCCTATTTTCATGTTGTTAGTCTTCCTTCCACCTTCCTCCAGGTCAGAACCATGGCCTTCCATGGTGAAACCCCAACTAGAACCCATAAACACCTCATCTCCATGTTCTTTTGTTAGGGTTTTTCACCTCTAAAGTGGATAAGGTGCTTCTTGCTCGAGATAGGAGCTTTGTTGGAGAAACCAACCTCTCTAAGCTTGGGAACCTTACTTATTGGACTTGTCTACCTTCCCTAGAGGTTCTTTGGAGGCCTAGGCTTGGACCTAGGAATGACTTGGACTGTTTAGACTCTGAAGTTGAAGTATGATTGCATCCTACATTATTTCTATAGTGAGAAATTTCTAATTCTTCACTCTAAATGTATGATGTATCCCCTATTCTTCTATGTTGAGCAATTCACCTATGCTTATTCATTCTCTTTGTCATATGGACATTAGCCTATACACAATGTCTTTTCTTTTGAAAATCATGGTTCATGTGAACTACCTTATTTTATATTGATCATGTGATCATGGATATTCTTTTGAACTTATCTTATGCTTTGTTCATGATGGAACTCTAAAACATGAGATGTGATGTCTTTTGCCTACTTATGAGGTGGATGTATATGTTGGTCAGTTATGTGGTGACAAGTTTATATATTCTGACAATACTTTCTACGTGCCTCTACATTTAACATGCTATGTGATTCACTAGCACTAGAGTAGTGTAATTGCATTGGTTTTTATGTCATATGTGTTATTTCCTACCGAGCAGATGTGATATTTCCTGCTCTTTTGGGATGGAAAGGAACCTCATACCTAGGAAAAGATGTGTGATTCTTAGCCCATGTTTTATATATTTGGGAGATTGGCAGTATTTCTTTCTCTATCAGATTTCAAGTTTATGATACTTGTCTGTCTTTATGTTTATATTGTTCTAGGGCTATGTATATCTCACATGCATGTAGGTTGATGATATGGGGTGTGTGCCCTAATTCTTTACATGTGGTGGTGTGGCATAATCTTTATGTTTTATTAATGGAAAGTATTCTTTTGTTATCATATGATTTCAATTCCTTTTATCTTGATACCCATTTGGGTGGCCCTTATCCTTTCTATGGGAAGCCTTTTTTATTTGATGTCCTTTATTCCATATATAGCTCAATTTTCCTATTTAGTATGCACATACCAGCCTTTGCTGATGTCATATATTTTCTCTTCATGTTGGGGTATGCTTCCAACCCTAGGTGAAGGACTTGGATGATAAGGCATGAAGTTTTAGACTAGCTTCAGGAGTAAAACTTGGAGACAAATTTGTTATAGTTTAGATTTCCCTCTACTTATATCCTTATGTTGTATCATACATGTAAACCCCTATGGGATATTATGATGTACTTTTGTAATCTTTTGTGAAAATTGAATATAGTCATTATTCTTATTCCGTTGTTATACTTTGGTTGTTTTGAATACCATTTATTGAAGTTTGAAAATTTTGCATCTATTCTAGCATACCTTTGAGTGTGTTTGGAATGGATGTTTTATTCTTCAAATTTTTTTAGTAAGAGGGTGATCCCACCTCCTTACAGGTGCTAAAAACCTAGGCTTCTTGAAGCCTCCAGATGATTGTCCCTGATGTTGTGTCGGTCTCTTCTTGGCATTGGGCTCTCGCTTCTCTACAACTGACCATTCTATCCTCATGATATACTCTACAAACATGGCAAACCTCTCTCTATTATCTAAAGATGACACCAACATAGTCAACTCAGAGTTCAAACCCTTCTTAAAGTGTATGATCCCCTCCTTATATGTAGCACCCATATGCAGATAAAACCTCAAAAGCTCCATGATCTTTTCTTGGTACTCATTGATAGTAATTGATCCCTATTGAATCTTCTCTAACTGTGTGATCCTATCGTCCACGTAGGTCTTCGGGAAGTATCATCTCACAAACTCTCACTAAAACTCCTCCCAACTGATCACGACACTAGGCCTTTTCTCCTCCTCAATGGCCCACCAGTGGCCAACACTCCCCTTCAACAGGTATACCGCGTGCTTCACCTTATCCTCTTCAGGTATATTGAGGATCCTGAAGGCCTTCTCCAACTCGGTCAATGACATGTCATATTCTGCCAGATCTGTCATATTAACATACTCTAGTGCCCCCACTCACCTCAACCTCTCAAGGGTCTTCCCCGAACCTTGAGATTCTGCATTGTGGCCAGCTGCCCTAGCTTGGGGTACAGACATCCTATCTATCATATGTGTCATTGTGGCCATGAACTGTCCAAACATAGACTAAAAAGTGGGATTGGCCACAGTTTCTAGGTCAAACCGGGGCTCCTCAGGCACTCCATCAATCCTAGCATGCCTCCTTGGACCTCCTCCTGGTGCAGCAACACTGCTATTAGCATCTTCTTCGTGTTCTCTAGACATATCTTTTTTGCTCTTATTCTTCTTATGCATAGGTAGAAGTTTACCATTAAATATGTCAAAGGACTCTAGAATAAACACAAACCCTAGTCTTATGTCCCTGCAGACTCAGTGAACTTAGAGTTCTGATACCAACCAAACTGTGATGCCCATTACCATTGTAAAATGAGATTATTCAAAACAAATCACAGAAATAAAACTAATCAAGTAGTTCACCGGAAGACACGGTAAATTAAAACTGATCACAAAACATCATCTCAAGATAAAACATATCACATCAAACTCCATAAACATTGCCACATGTATTACATAACATTTCATAAAGATGTACATAACATTTCATAAAGATGTACACATCACTGTTCAGTGGCCATCATGCCACAACATGTGCACATATACATGCCATATCTATACAACCATGGCATACTGCCAAAAACTCGTATCGATGTACAAAACAACCAAAAATATCCCCAAGGACCTTATAGTAAAGGGACAACATATAGGGTTCTACTACAAAACACTAGTAGCATATCCAACCTTCAACAACTACTGCTCCTCTTACTACTCAACCTTAACTACACGATCTCTACCTCATTGTGCACAACCACCTAAAAGATGTGGAAACCCACATGGTGAGACCAATGTCCCATTGAGAGATATAACTCTTCACCAATGTCTATTATAAGCATAGATATATTAAAGTAGGAAGAATAGCATTATTATCAGGTTAAGAAGATTCAGCTAAATGATATGTGCAAAGTAGTTACATTATTTAAGCAATTTAGGCATCTACAACTGATAAGTAGAACATCTTACACTTTAAGAAGGAATTTGAAGAACATGTATAATAGTTGATTTCTCTTACTGCATTATAATTCAAGAAATCACTACAAGAGATAAGGAAAAAGGGGTCATCCAATGTGAATCACATTTGACCCTAAGCAAATACACTACATGGATGTGTTATGTCTTTCATTATGCCCTGAGGAGATGAGGTATATCACTCATGCTCCAACTAACCACTGCTAAGTCAAAATTAGTGTCGTACAATATCTAGGAGGATTTAGATTCCTATCATCTCCCACACCCTTGGTCAGTCCGAGTCTGCCGCAGTGACTTATGAAGTCCAACTACAAAATAACAACCTAGCATGCCATTGTATATAGGCACAACACTAGTGAAAACTAAGTTAAGACCACAGCCACACTCCTTTTGAGGTATGACCACAGCCATCCTCAAAAATATCATTTACATATGTTGAATCACATCATTGAGATACGACCTCAATTGTTCTCCTGCTAGAGTATGAACACAACCAATTCTGTGAAATGCATATACTCAACAGTATACAACTCCAAGCTTCCACTAAGGTAAAATTGTTTCACCATCCAGCAAGTACTGACACTGAAGATGGATCTATGGCACATGACAACTACATGATTAGAAAATCACTTGGTTAGTTAACCCAATTGAGTGTATTTTAGCATTAATCAAGTTACGACATGCAAACCCAAACAAACTCTATAAAATTAAGGATGTATTAAAACTCTAAAAAATGTATAAAGCATAAACTTGTCACATCATCTCTGGATACCATAGCCACCCAAGGCCATCATCGTTATCACATCATTAGGGGATATAAATTTGTCATCTCATTACTAGAGGATATCACCTCCCATTTAGGCATTAAGCTTATTACATATCATAAGACCATATTCACATTGTTCCTATACATCATCATTATTATCTCTCATGCCTCATCAAGGCTCATGATTAGTCCCAATGTCACATCAATCACACGATAGCATTTACTAGATATGTTATTCATTCCACCTGCATGGTTAGGGTTATACAAGTAGGAGAGAGAAAATATCATTACATGCTAACACATAAACAAAATAAGTAACATCATCTCATGCTCAATTAGGGTTAGGGTTCCACTTGAAGTCAATTAGGGTTTCCAATACAATAATCACCAGTAAACCCTAGATACATTATCTTCCATTTTCCCAAAACACATTAGGTTTAGCATCATATTTATGATTATTCAACTCATTACTCCAAGTAGCACCATGTGTCGACCAAACATAAACCAAGATGTAGAGACCAACATGAAGGACATATGTATTGTGACCATACTCTTATGTATGTCTCGACCAACCACCAAAGCAAGGTGTTGCGACCACAACAAGGATCAAGTGTAGAGACACAACAAGGCATAGGGTTAGGGTTTGACCCAACCAACTAGAGCATGTGTTGCGACCACAACATATAACCACACATGGCTAAATGATCTTCAATTGAATAAAAACACATAAAGTCAACCACATTTGTATCAACCAACAAGCCAAGAACCAAGTGTTTTGACCAACTAAGACATGTGTGTAGTGACCACCCTAGTTAGGGTTAGGGTTTGTTGCACCCCCAACAACCCATCCACATGTAGCAACCATAGGCATCCAAGTGAAGTGCAGTGACCCAAAGGTCATACTACCTACACGGCACATAACCACCTCCAAAATATAACTAAACCACGTTCAAAATAGAATATAAACATCAAGGAAAATAAGAATCATTAATGAGGAAAGATCCATGCAAAGATGATCTCCAAAACACTAGATCCATCACCGTAGAAATCAACATAGAGTCCATGATGAGAGAGATGAAAACCAAGCATCACACACATGTAAATAGGACCAAAACCACAAGTTGATCAAGATGGTCGAACCAAAAACATGATTATAAAACTCATGGTCAAGATGCATGTGAAAACCATCACCTCAATAGTCACCACCAAATACGTACAAGAATTAGGGTTAGGAGGAAGAGTAATCTACTTGAGAATACTACAAAATCTTAAACCCTAGATCATGATAACTTCATCTAGAATATTAGAATCATGTTTTCGTGATGAAAACATTATCATGCAAGAAAGATTATGGTGCAAATAATAGAACAGGGGAAAGGTATATAACCCGGAGATCCAACCAGGAGAAACTCTATGGCCAAAAGATCACCTCAAAAGAAAATAACATAATGGTCACAGAAGATCTGAAGAAAGAGGGTGAAAACCTTAGGTCAAATAAGAGAGAAGAGAAGACAAAGAGAACAAAGCTTCATATCACTTAAGTACCACCATGGTCAAACCATAGTCTCTGACCCTTGTGAAGAGAAGCCCCCCTCCCAAGACAGCCACCATGGTTCCAACATAATATCATGGCCAAGAAAGGAGAAGAAGGAAAGGTAGGGTTCAAGGGAAAACATGATCAAAGGTGTAGAATCACTTACCAGAAAAAAAAGATCACCAAGGATCACCACAACGGAGATGATCAAGATCAAAAGCACCACATGCAAGGATGATCAGCCACCAAAGCTTCAAGATCAGCCCTCTCAAGCTCCACCAATCTCAAAGGTCATCCAAGAAAGAAGGAGGAAAGAGAGAGAGATAAAAGGATTGCTTGCATGTTGAGGAGAGAGCTTATATAAACATGGGTAGGAGGGAGGTGAAGGATATGAGGTGTCAAGATGTTAGGGTACCTAAAAGACACTTGTTCCTCCAAGGATTTTCCATGCATGATAACATGCAAAAGGAATGCTAAAACCAAAGTGGAGTATTAACCACTTGGTTCACAAGCTCAACAAGGTCAAAACAAATCAATTGAATTGATCGCAACACAAACCAAAACATGTGTATTGGCTGCAGCACACCACCAAAGCCAAACCCTAGCGGCCAAAACCAAGACCAAAGCATCTAGGTCGAAACAAACTCACTCAAAGAAGGTGTATCGGTCGAAGATCTCTCAAGGCACAAATCCCATCGGTCGAAGCATTCTCAAAACTCATCATCGAGGTCGACACCACTACTCAAGGGAAGCCATGCAAACCATGCAAACCCTAATGACATCTCAAGGTGTCATATCATCAACCAAGGCCCAAACAAGGTACCCCATAGCCTCGCCTTCTCTTTCATGATACTAAGGCACAATAATCACAACCTACCTATGACAAATTCCAAGATTAACCATCATCATGGGTAAATAGCAACTTGGTCCAGGACCAGAATACATAACTCAAACATCAACAACATAAGACCAAACTGAAAACATTATCACGTCACATGTTATTAAGGCATCTCAAGATATTAGATTAAGGTTTTGAGCATCTTATCAGATAAAGCAAGTAAGATCAGCTAGAAAGCTAGGTCACGGGCCTTGCATAGTGGTAGCAACCCATGCTCTGTACAGTTCTAGCTCACTTCTTCTCTAGTCCTGAAGTGGAGATATTTATCTCTTTCTTCTTCCTGAGTTCCTCCATATAAAGAGGACAGTTCCTTTCCCAGTGTCCATGTTGGTGATAATGGTGTAACTTTCCTTCCTTATTCACTCCTCCCTTATCTCTTCGTGCAAAAGACTTCAGTTTCTGGATAGCTTTAGAACTCTTCTTAGATTCACCTTTGCCCTTAGACTTCCCTCTATTGCTCATCATCATAGATTTGGGTTTACCCTTCTTCATCTGTGCTTCAGTTGTCCTCAACATGCCAAGTAATTCTGACAAAGGCTTGTCAAAATTATTCATTTTGTAGTTCATGACAAACTGACTATATGATTCTAGCAATGACTATAGAATCACATATGTGGCCAACTCTTAACCCAAGAGAAATACCACTCTAGCAAGTTTCTCCACATAGATAATTAACTTGAGTGTATGGGGACCTACTGGATCTCCTTCTACCATGTTGCACTTATACAACGCCTTTGAGACAACATATCTCTCTAGTCTTTCCTAATCTTGGTGCATATTCTTAAGATGTGTTACCATCTCAATAATATCCATATTCTCATGTTGTATCTACAACTCATAGTTCATTGAGCACATCATTAAGCTCTTGACATCCATGGCATTTTCAGAGTGCTTCTTGTAAGCATCCATGTCAGCCTTAAGCGTAGTGGGAGGAGATTCACCTATATTTGGTGTCTCCTACACATAGAGCTTATGCTCTTGAGTGAGAACGATTCTCAACATCCTAAACCAGTTGTGGAAGTTATTCTCGTTCAGCTTGTCCTTCTCAATGACCAGTCGCAAAGAAATGTGTTTGTGTTTGCCATTAGATTCTACAAAAGAAAATTGTAACTTCAGTTTAAAAAAATTGACTTGATTTGATTTTATAAGTTTGATGATATTAATAAGGATTTAAATTAATTATCGCTCCCACTATTTTGTTCAAATTAATAGCTCTCACTACCAATTCAGAAGATAGTAGCAACCTTCTAGGGAGCCACAATCCACAATCATTAAGTTAATACCCAACCAACGTTGGCTCTCATAACCTTTTTTTTTAGAGAGGACGGAGGGTCCTATGATTGGGGCCCCCGCCAACTAAACTAATTAGTCTAAATCAGCCAAAGCAAGGTTTACAAAACTTGAAGGAAAAGACTGGAAAGAAGAAAACCTATCTAGTTGTCCCTTTCGTGCCCTTGTGGCAACTTCATGGGCAAGTTTTTTACAAGAACGACTAACATAAGAAATATTGCAAAAAGAGAAGAGATGTTTTAGGTTCCTAATGCCATCTACAAGGATCCCCACATAGTCCCTCCTTGTATAGGAGTCGCTGCAAGCTTGGACAACTTCAAGTGTGTCCGTCTCCATCTCCACCTATTTGTCACCATGGTTGTGCACCCACTGGAGTGTTGCCCTAATGGATGTGGCTTCTTCCGTTGCTATCCCTATCCGCCTACTAATCTTCTCACCCGCTACCCCGATCAACACCCCTTCATTGTCACGCATCACCATCCCTATGGCTATCTCTCTGTCCTCCCCACATGAAGCGTCGACATTGATCTTCATTCGTCCATGTGCTGCCTTGACCCATCGTGGTGTTCCTTCACTACCCCACTGTCCATTGCTATTTCTCCTTAGTTTCTTTTCTCCCCCATCATGATTGGCCCATGTCAGCGTCGAACGGTATAGATAGCCATTGTGCACTTTTCCATCTTGGAAGACATGCATGTTGCACCCCCTCCAAACAGCCCACATTGTTGCAACGATCGCCTCCTTGTTTGCCCTCTCCAAAGCCGCCCCCATGGTGATGATAATATCTTCATCCTTGTAGTCTTACACCCACTCTTGGATCCCTCTTTCCAATTGTTCCTAGACCTCAGTAGCGTTCGGGCACCGGAATAACATATGTGGAATAGATTCCTTTTTCGACATGTGGACAATTGAATAGCATATGTGAAATAGATTCCTTTTCCGACCATTATTAAAGTAGGCAACACTTGCTAATTGCATCTCAATCAATTATTAGATAGATGGTATATATAACTCCTTAAAAAATTTCGTTTGTATGCTTATAGGTACTTAATCCTATAGTCACCTAGTTAACCCTAGCCCATAATCCAACATGATATAATATGCACCCTGCTAGGCCAGACCCACATATCTATCATCACACTTCTACGAGATAAATGTTGCACCTCTCTAGGGAGTGCCCACACTTGTTCGATCAAGCTTTTCATGTGTGTTGTTTATGGAAAGCATCTTAGACTTAATATTTATTGAGAAATTTTATATATAAGTATATATACATATCCAATCACCACATACTTATAGTACATTTCATATACATGCTATAACCACAAACAATAATTATGCAATTATAAAACACAAGAGAAGGTTATGGTCATACAATTGTAATTCCTTGGAGACATAAGGAATTACTACCACCTAAGGTCCACATCATATATAGAAACCTATTTTTGATGAAGATCTATGTTTTGATTAGTCGGGGATGAGCAGTTTGACTCTTGAACTGATCGTTTAGTCTCCTGGTTGGTCAGTTAGTCACTTGGATTGGTCAACCGGTCTCTGGTTCAAGCATTGTCTGAACTCCTCTAGTTGATCGGTTGGGCCACTAATCAATCAATCAACTACTCTTGTCATATGGCCTCCTTAGTCCTCTAGTCAGATGGCTCAACATTTGAGTTGGTCAGTTCGTCTGGTACAAAGTGCCTCCTTTACCATAACAAGAAAAGAAACTAACCTACTCCTATTTAACATATTATATTGTAATAGGCAACCTCAAGTACATTTGAGGGGAGCATAGGAAGGAAAGAATTAATACTTTTACATATGGAAAGGAGAGAGAGGCTCAATATGCAAAGTGAGATATAATAGGAAAAACAATCATCCAACCAAGCACAAAGATCTAGGGGGTTATTGTTCATAACCATGCTTTAAATCCACCATCAAAATCAAATCTAAGGGAGACGAATGTAAATTGCATATACATCATACATACATATGCATGCATGCTTATATATATATATATATATATATTAGTTTGTGGAATCATATGTGGTATATGATCAGATATGCACATTAACTAGCTTAATATTCATATCATATGCAATAAAAAATAAATATGATCATATCAATTTAAATCCAGATACACTGTTAATTGACATGGCTCTGATACCACTATTGGAAAATCGGGACAACAGATAAGGAAGCAGAAAAAAAAATTAATGTTGGATTCCTGAATAGCAGAACACGTCAATAATAATATATCTAGGAAAGAGGGTTGGATAAATATATATGGCCCTAGAGAAAGTCCAACGACTTATCCTTACAGTAATGTGCTTCTTCTTCAAGCAGAACTCAAGCAGTTGTCAGCAACAGTCGCCTAGTGCAACACCACGGACGGCGGTTGACAATCTCTTCCTAGCGGGTGGCAATGTCCTCCTCACCTCTTTAGTAGTCCACGCGGACTAGTGAGAACTCCACATTGCATTACCAGAGCCAATGGGAAGGAGTTGTACCTTCGAACATCAGTGTGCTAGCATTGACTTGCTCTCTAAATTGTCTCTTAGTTGATATCCCTCCCCTTTACAGGTAGGACTTGCTCGAGCTCTCTAGTTACCACAACCAAAGAGGATAATAGTTATCAGAGCTCATTATTGTGTCTCTCAAATCCTAGATTACCACCCCCCCAACTTATATAGGATGGCCAAGGTCAACGTTTCCAATTCATATGGTAGTTGAAGACACAAAATTTAATGAATTTTCTAGAAGCTACAAATGGTGAACCAGATAGTTCAATGTTGAATCGGTCAGTTCACAGGTGAACCAATCATTTCAACCCTTGAACATATGGTATAACAAGCTTTCCTATTTTTAATTACAAGTGTATTCAGTATTGGATTAATGCACAACATGATTCGGTATCAATCCTTGATCTAATCGTATTGATCATTGAATTGGGTGGTTCAACACTTGAGATGGTCATTTCAGACCTTGACCCAATCGGTTCACTAAGTTCACTAGTTGATTCATGCCCTGGTTCAAGGATTATTCAGCCAATGTTGTTTCTAATTGACATGAAACTTGAATCGACTGGTTCAACGCTTGCACCAGTCGGTTCATAGTCCAGTCAGTCAATATTCAACCACTGTTGTTTAAATTGAATACCTAACACCTTAGTAATCAAGTTAAACATCATTCATGAATAAACTCCTATTCCAAGTGCATCATATGTGTGTGACCCTATAGGTACCAATTTACAATGGCAGTGAATTTTCATAACTAACTTATGACATAACAAGCAATGGGCGGTATCTAGCAACACAACATTGCTACCCAAGTAATTTAGAAAGTTGGAGAAAAACTTCAACCTAGAATCTGTGATCAGTGTTACCGTCATTGTATAGTTCTGTTGTCTCTAATATCTACATTGAACTCGAGGCATGGAATCATCATCCTCTCAACATTCAATCCATGTTCCTTGAACTAGAGTAGAATGTATGAAATGCATGTGAGCTCACATATCACATATTGAGTCACACGAGTATGGCCATACATTTCTTAGATGCGCTTATCAAGTGGTCAGAATATCAATATCTTGTAGGAGGGACAAATCCCATCTGCATCATGCATACTCAATCCCCATGTGTCACATCATACCCAAGCATCACCTTTATGAGAACCCTTATTCAAGGTCACGTCGGATGATGTCAAAGTACAACAGACGACATGTGATGAGTGTAGTGATTTCAAGTCTAAGAACCACAATTGCCACTATCACTATGAGAGTTCATTCTGACTACCCGTCTATGGTCTCCATGTATCACTCTCAAGGTGGGTCTGTGTGATACACTATTATCCAACACGTACATGTGTGTTTGACTTGATATCACATAACATGACTAATGAGACTCTGTCATCAGTCAACACACACTCTAGTCTTATGTATTATTATTGTCTATTTTTCTTCCACAGTTAAATTTGACTAGGGACATAAAAAGAATGTATGTACTCTTATCATACACATTATCTCATTATTCAGGTCCTCAGCCTGAAGACATATGTCATCGAGTAACATCATTATTTAGATGTCTATTATATCTATGTCAGCATCTCATGATTGAAACAAACATAATAGAAAAAATTACTTTTATCATTTTCAAATCAAGTATATGATGCCCCATCACAATCATCATACGATTGAATCTATGGGGATACATACCAACATCAATTACATACAATTTATTTGGATACATTATAGTAGTACCCTATTATTACAACTTACATACAAAGTATGCATTCTATAAAAGAACTAGGTATTCATAGAGAATTCAATGTATGCAATTTTAATATATTATATTCAATACTACTTAGAACATATAATGCACTTAATGTTACATGTTACATCCTTACAGCAATATTTTTTTAAATAGGAAAAAATATGAAAAAAGTGGGTGAAGCATGTAAAAGGTGGTCGCTTTTCTTCAATCTGCTCCATGAACGTTTTAGGGGATAATTAATCGGTAGGTATCTTTTGGCAATTAAGCAGTCAATCAGTAAGATTTTAGAAACACTATTTAGAACACACCTAGGGAAGCATCTAGGGGTCCCAGTCTTACATCAAAGGGTGTCTAATGACATGTACGTTGATGCATTGAGCATGTGGAGAACAAAATTAGTGAGTGGGTGACTCACACCCTTTGCCTTTTTGGTCACATTTGTTTTTTAAAACCATACCTAGATACCTTTCTAGGTATCTCCTCTCCCATCCAGTATGTGACACAAGATTGGCGTTATCATTATATGCTTTATTTGGGAGGAAATTATACCACAATACCTATTTTGGTGAATTGGAAAGTTATGACTACTCACATATGATATGGTGGAATGGGTCTGAAAGTTATGAGGTACTTGAATGATGCCGTCTTGCTGAATAATATATGGGATTTTAAAGTTGGGAGGAAAACACTATGGAAAAATGGTCTCGCGTATAAATATAAGGATTTTGACCAACAATTCAAAGATAGAGTGACTCCATTTTAGAGAGATATTATCAAGAACAAGATGGTGTTGGATTATTTGTGCTATAAAATGGTAGTTAATGGAAAGAATATGTGGCTTTGAGTAGAAATATTGGATTTAAGGTAGATGAATGTGAGGGTGGTATTCCTAGTGAGATCACTTATATGAAGGTTTAGTCCTTAGTTAACCTAAATAGGAGGTGGAATATTGAATTTCTTAGAATATTTTATTAAGTTTCATTGTGTGTAACATATCCAGGCTTCTAGAACTATTTATATCTCCACACTTCTATAACTATTTCGATCTCCCCACGAGGATAGATTATCATGGAGCCTTACTGAATATGGGAATTTCTTGCTCAGTAAAGCCTATGAGTTGATGCACGATCCTAATACCATTTCCCTTATAGGATCATGGAAAAATATATGGAGTTCTCAGCTTCCCAAAAAGATCAAATGTTTACTTTGGCTAGTTTGTAGGGGAACCACATTGATAGACCCATAAGATGTTAGGGAGGTATAACCAACAATAGCATGTTCCCCAAAGGGACTATAAACATGTTGTGTGTATCTAGATTAAGATTACCTAAGTGAACTTCAACACTATCCATGGTTAGTCTAACACACTTAACTGGGTGTCTTAGAACCTAAAGATGGATGTGATTCATCACATTATATATCTATAAGATGATGGTATATCTAGGAGTATAGAAATAAGTACATCTTTGAACAGGCCTCTCTAATCATAGAACATCAAGTCCACTTTGTCACGAATCAAACTGAATATTTGTAGAAGGCTTGGGAAATTAGGCATTCCACTAAACCTAACCCCTCGAGACCAACCAGGATTTATATTGCCCCACAAACAAGCTAGACAAAGGTCAACATTGATGTTGTTGTCAAGAAGAATCTAGAATCCACTGTGGTCATAGGCAAAGACGATAGTGTTCATTGGATGTAAAATCGGTATGGGTGTGTCATTGACAATGAACTATGTTTCATCATCTTGATACTAGAAGTAACTAGAAGCAAGGAAGTAAGGAGTTTCATATTGATATAGACCACTCCAAAGTGTTTAATATCATTTTGAGAGAGAGAATGATTCTTATCCTAACTTTGTTGACTAGAAATCTAGGTTCATGACATTGCGGGGTGGCAATGTGACATTGAGATATCTCATATGGGTAGAGCTTCTAATAAACTAGTAAATGGTCAATAAAATCACCAATTCATAAATTCTTTGAGGATCCTTGCCTACCTATCAAGTGTAGGTCATTTACTTTCTATTATTTCAAGTTTAAATCGCAATATTATGTCCCTTCCTTATTTTTTGTCAACACAAATTTATCTTATTTTGTTTGTCTTGTAGGAGAAGGACATGATGAATAAGCATACCTCCTAACTTTCCTAAAAAAGGTACAAAATAGGTTTGTATAGGCTAAGAATTACCCATACTTAGTAAACTAGACAGCGAATTAGTGACGTCTAAAAAATGTGGACATTGTAGCTGGTAGAAAATAATATGGTCATTGAGTTAAAAAATAGCACTAAACTTGTACTGAATAACACGACTCATTAACTGTTTTAACCATAAATGTAACAAAACATGGCATGATAACACATGATAAGGTTATTATCATGAAAAAGTAGTAAAACGTGGAAAAATTTAACTTGTTCTGACTACTTTTATAAATAATAGGGTACAAAATAGGTCTAAAAAGTCTAAACATTACCCAAGCTACATAAACTAGAAATATAAGCAATGAAATTTGCAAAATGTAGAAATCACATATTCTAGAAGGAAATCATGTTGGCACTAAGTTCTGATACACATAACATTGAAATTGGATTGTATAACAAGATTGACTATCCAATAAAACTATATATGTAACAAAACTAGGCTCTAATAGCATAAAATAAGGGTAGTATCATGAAATCAAGCTAGTAAAAATAGAAAAGTGTAAACTAATTGTGCCTAATTTTGATAGTATTGTTGGTCTCAACATAATGAATATATAATTTTGACAGTATCTTCACAACTAAAGCGTAGAATGAATCTACATTTTGACTAAATCAGTTATATGCAACTCACAGTTTTGATGTTCAAACATGTTACCCATGATAATAGAGCAAAGAAACAACTTATACAAATATTGTAAAATTATATAAAGTTATTGGTGGATGTCATCATGCAAATGTTCTAAAAAAATAAACTTCATATAAATAAGTGGAAAGGTTAACAGAAACCTATTACATTACCAAGCATACATTATTTGATGTCTATAACAATTCAAAACCTAAGCCCAATAGAATAAAACAAAAATCAAGAAAGGTTGCAGAATCAGTTGGAATCCAAACAGGGGGTAAGTTTCACGGTAACAAAGAACCAAATTTATAAATATGGGTACAATAGTAGTTTATTGACACACTAAATCACTAACCTAATGCATCAAAAAAATTTGCATCAATCGTATTCATAAACCTAATGCATAACTAAATTTTGCATCAATGATAATGCTATTATGGCTTACATTAGTCTATCACATCACAATAACAAGGTTTGATTGGTGTCAACATGTCAAAATTAGTGTGTGAATAAATATCATCCCAAATTAATAAAAAAATCACATATTAGGATAAAAAATACCATATTGATGGATCAAACGACCACATAAATAAAAAATAAAAGTTAAAAACCTAATAACAAATAGAAAACTAATGTAGGAATTAGAAGCCAGATGTATAAAGATAGATGCACACCTCATTAGTCTGATACATGCCTACTTTATGTATAGGTAAGAAGATAATATAGAACATCATTGCAACCAGAACCAACATATGTATCAAAAATAAAAAAATCCAGTACAAGGTAAGAAAAGAATACTAATATGAGGTAAGTAAGAAAGCATTACAAAAGCACATGTGAAAAGAAGAGAGATGACCACACTTTGTATAGGCCATACTAGAATCAAAGTAAGCTCAAACCAACAAATCAATGAACAATGTAAAATGACATAGTAGAAATCAAAGAATCATAGGGGAATCTTTATAATGTGGTCGCCTCATCGACAAAATGATATATGGATATAGAACTTACAAAGACACCCAAAGGGTGATATGAAAACACAAGATAAGAAGCAAAGTCGTGTGAGGAACAACTAGGTTGTGTACATCTGATCACCAAGCGAGGTCCAAGCCTAGATCCGCATAAAGATGATGATAATACAACAAATATAGAATGCATTGTATAAGTTGAAGGTGGTATGGAAAGAGAAAGGTGATGGTGAACTCAAGAAGGAGAATGTGATTTCTTAAGATATAGGACAATAAAGAAAAACATAGGTTAGACACGTTGGATAAGCATAGATGACTAGACAAGCTAGCATGACAATTGATAACCAAAGCATTGATGAAAGAAAAATTACAAGATCAAAAACATGCATGTTACCATCATCGTGGGCTAGGATTTAACCTATAAACTTTATACATTGATAAAACAAGATCGAGAATCACAAGGGGGATCAAAACAACTGGTACAACAAACAAAGTCAAACTCTTTTTCAATACATGTCGATGTTGGAGGAAGAGGTTGGCGCCAGAGAAGGGGGAGAAATGTGAGATAGTTTTTGTGAGTGAGTCAGGAGAGAGGGATTGTCGGGAGAGGGTTTTTACTTTACAATTGAAGTGGACCAGTGGCAAATGTCCCTAAGTATCCTAACTTAAACAATCCTTGATTTGCGGTATTGTCGTTTTTGTTCGAGTGTATTAAATTTGAACTTCATTTCACTTGTACAACCCCAACGTCTATCCCAAGTAGTTCATGCTAAGGTGACACACAAAAAGACAACACTAGATCTTATGGGAATCACGTTCCAACCCTTACAATGCATGGCCTAAAAATAGAGAAATACTATATGGACATAGTTTTGGGACTCAAAATGAGTTACATTTTGTCCTTTTCACTCAAGACAAGGATATACCAAATAAAATATATTATTTTATTTTCTTGCCCCTTGTTTTATAGTGGAAATGATGAAAATTCAATACCATAATGAGTTAACATTAACAGAACCCAAAAATCTAAAGCTAGTTTCTATTTAATGTATTTTGCCAACCCAACTAGCATGTTTGCTTTTGGAATTTGCTATTTGGGAGCATTTTAGAACCCAAAATGGAACCCAAGCCATTCTCTACCATAAAAAAGGGTATCTAAATAAAATAACATATGTTTGTTTAATTCTTTGTTTTATAGTGAAGAATGACTTGGGTTCCATTTTCAAGATGGGGTCCACGTATCATTAATATTTTCTTTTTATCTTGTTTGTGTTGGCACGTGGTCATTTCCCTTTTTAAAGTGTTGTGAATACAAATTGATTGAACCAATATTGTTTGTAATTCTAAATTTCATGATAATACATTCATGGTAACTATTTTAATGGATATGTTTGGGTGTAATAACTTGTGTCGATATTCTTTGTCTCATGCACATGTTTGATCAAAGTGATCTCCAGTATTATGCAACACTGGAAGATAGTGAAATATTTGACAAAGTCAAACAAACATCCTATGGTGTCATGTTTAACAAATGCTACTTTACTATCCACAAAAACTAAAAAACCTCACAAGTCAAGCAACATAGATATGGCCACACGTTCGAAACCATTCACAAAATCAGAAGGGGTAGAGATGAATGGAAGCATCAGAACTAGGAGATGGGAATGGTGAGAGTTTGTGAGTTTTATGGATTTATGCAAGTTGTAACATCACGATCAAGATTTGTTGCAGTAGGAAATGCTTGAGGTTCACTGGAATTTACAATGTAAATGTTGGATCATAGGAGGTGATTGCAACATTGTTCTCAAAGAGGAGGAGAAGGTAGGCGGAAATCCTCCTTCACATAACGATGATGGATTTCATATTACTGGTGGAGCAAGTTAAGCTTTCTGAAGTACATTTCACGGGTAGCCCCTACACTTGGGTCAACAAGCAAGTACTAGAACCTGGTATTTGGGAGCATGTGGATAAAATTTTTCTATCTCCTGATTAGAAGGAAGGTGTCTTATCCTCCATCGTGCACCACCTTACATGTGCCACTCATTCATATCATTGTCCACTGTTGTAAAGACCCGATCTTTATGATGAAATATTTACAAAATAATATCATAATCATAAACAATCTTTATTGCAATCATGCTTGTACATCAGAGTCACAGAAGCTTACAAATATGATTACAACTTTTAATAATGAAATCCATTACTATCTAGTCTTCAACGGAGGACTACCTAGTGCATGTCTCTTCAAGCTCTTCTATCTAGTACATGCCCATGAGTTCCCAGAGGGAAAGAAACCACACATGGACCCCATTGAAGGGAAATAAAAGGGTCAGCAAAGCTGGTACTGAATCTAATCATTGAACTATGTACGAAATAGGTTTAGATGTATTATAAAAGTTAGGAAAGGACTATTTGGTGGACTAAAGGCTAACAAAAATAAATTCCAATATCAACTTCAAGATAACAAATCTTTCACCAGAATGTCATTAAGCAAGATTCAATAATTCAAGTATGCAAAATTTATCCAAGCTATTCACAAGGTATATCAATTTCAAGATATTCTATTTGGCAAGTTTTGGCACCTTCCTATCGTATCTTTTCTAGGGCTAAGTGCCTTGTGTTCTCACACTCTAGGAGAGAATGACACTAGTGCCTTATTAGCTATTCCAATTAACTAGGGGACAACTAATCCCTATCCACTACGCAGGGTTGTGGGGTACTTGTCCCACTCAAGTGAGCCAAAGCTCTATAGGGCCAAAGCCCAAGGGACCAAAGTCCACATGGAGTCAAAAATCCAATAGATCAAGTCCAGTGCCAAAATATTTTATCAACAATATTTCATCAATTACAAAATAAGAGTGGTGAACTTTCAAGAATAAATAAAGGTTTTCAAAGCTATATGGAATTCACCACAAATCAAGATATATGTGTATGTCTATCAAAAGGGAAAACAGTTCAACAATTGAAATAAAAGATCCAGTACCTCAATTATTCAAGGATCCAAGGATTGCATAATCATAATGTGTTTCCAAGAATTTATGAAGAGGTAGCTACAAAGAATAATAATATTGTCACCATTTGACTTGGAATCAATGTGGTTCAATTTTTCTTAATTAGGATTACATTTTCCCATCTAGGTGTACTATTTCATATGTTACCCATTAGACACCTTTATAGGGTTTTGAATTTGCTACATATATCATCATCACCACATACAAGTGTGTATAATCATATTATCATCTTGTAATATAATCATGTATGTTATAATACCACCTTACAAATTGTTATGTCTCCATTCTAGGGATTTTAGATCTATCATTCTCTCTTCCAACTATACAACTTGGTCCATATGTAAGTATTGCATGGATAGAAAAACTCGAGCTATATAATTCATATCATGTGTTTACAATAATAATTACATAAATTTCATAATTGCTACTTAGTAATACGATTACATCTACATTACCATGCTTAGATAATCGATTCTCAAAGGGATCATGAAAATGGTGTATAGGAAAGTTGGATTAGTATTGAGTCTCTTATCCCTTATGTGTATATCTACTAAAATTTTGTCTAGATCATTAAATGGATAAAAATAATGTTTTACTTTCTTACCTATAAGAACCTAAGATATATGTAGTTTAACAAATATACATGTACAAATATTACTGAATATACAATCAACTAACCTATATTGGTATTACAATTTTGTTAGAATGTGGACTGATTTCAAGACCAACTGTTTGATATAATCACAAACATTGACATTATTTTCATTGGTAACCATATAATCTTTAGGTAGGTGTATATACAGATATGCATACTGGTTTTGTTAACCTAACCATGTTTTACTAAGTCCCATTTTTTTCTCAAACGTTCAGCCTACAGTCCTTTATTGGTTGATAACCTGAACGGAAATTAAAGAAAAAGAGACATACTTTCCATTGATCATAATGACCAGTATATAGATGAAAATTATGAATCTCTGGGTTTCATCTACATGATGTTCCTTGGTCAATGCTTGGTGCACAAGATTGATCGGCGTTGTTGTGGGGTCTAGCTAGTCCTGGCCAAAGGGGGTCTCATCTGCGTTGAGGGTTGAGGAGGCCCTGATTCCCAACTCAAGCTTGTTGTCCTCACTTGTAGTGTTGGGCGTCCCATGGTGTTGAAGCTACAAGTTTGGGATCACCCATAGACAACATGATTCCAGGAGGTGGCTAGAGTCCTCACATATCTGTAAGATCTGACCTTCAGTTTGATGATGAGCAAATAGTAGAAGGATGAGAGATGGTGTGCCTTATAGATGGAGCATCCAGTCGTCACACAGAATTAGAAGTGCAGGTCTGAATCATCTTCAGACCTTCTGTGTCATTTCAAGTTAGAAACAATGGTTGTCAGAATACCATCGTCAAATCTAGGCATGTATGCAGGTTGCTGGGCTGACAATGATGTGTTTGTAGGCCTGGGATCTCAGGGGAGTTGGGTAGATGGTGTCATGGTGGCGTTGATGGAAGATCAGGTTCATAGGTTTGTGGATCAGTGCCAAATCAAGCTTGTGCAAGGTGTTTCATTTTGCAGATCTTTCAATAGCTATTGAGGTTTGATTTGCAGGTGGTAAGAGCATAATGTCAGGAATCGTGGGGAGGGATTGGTGATAAAGTGGAGAAGGTGGTCGAGGCTAGCGAGGTGTGCTAGATATGGGGGTCAAGTCTGTTGATGTTACAGGTCAGAGAACTGGTCGAGGATTGGATGGAGGAGAACACAAGGCGTCCATGGAGGGGTATTATTGTTGGTGGTGAGGCAGGGTGCTGCTGTTGCAGGTTGTACCAACATTTTAGGTGGTTGGGTTGGAGATGGTGTGGTGATCTCTGGCTACTGGTGAGACTTAACGTTGTCTTGACTGTGCAATAAGACCATAGGGAGGCGTAGGGGTGCCCCATGGTCTGAGTATGGTGGTGGTAACATCGACGTTTGGCATATGGCGAGGAGGTAGAAACTAATGGCAAGGCATGTGAGGAGGTGTCTGTAGGTTGATGGAGGCAGCGTTGACTTACTGTTGTATATGGTGTTTCAATGGAGGTGTTCAGAGTAGGAGGAGGAGATCTGAGGGACGAGGTTGGTGGTGGTCATGTTGCCGAGGCGTTAATGGTTGCGACAGTAGATGGGTGGCATCAGGTGGTGGTGGCTGGCAAGATCGAGACCAATCTTCAGACCATTACTCATCAGTGGTGAAGGAGGGGACTTGGGGTTGTCGACGGTAGATTAAGGACCAGATTGTTTCTAGAGTTGTAGGTAGTCAGGGAGGAGGTGGTGCTTAGCGGATGATGTGGTTCGCTGATAGGGAGGTGGTGGTTGTGGTTGTAGCTGGTGGATGGGAAAGGTTTTATAGACGCGCCTACCCTAGGGTGCGCGTCCAGGGAAGCCGACGTAGGGGTTGGATGGAGATGCACATGCAACGCTAATTTTTTTCTTCTTGGTCATCATCTGCAACATCCCATTGTCACAGTCTCTCTGCCTTGCAACGATTGATCAGTATTTATGGAACAAGGCCATACAGTGAGGGAGAGGGAGATAAAATGAGGTCATGGAGAGGCGAGAGGTGAGGATGGCAGGGCATTTCTCTGTCAGTTCTCAATCCTATTGTGTCCAACATGTGCTAGGATAAGAATAAAGTACATTGTATTCAAAATGAGGATGGTTAGTGGATTGAGGGTGACCAACTGCTTGATGCATCTAACAAATTGTTCTCAATCCTATTCAAGGAGGAGGCATGACAATATATGCCCCTTGATGTTAATCTTTTATAGTCTTGCATTACTTCTAAGGATATTGCATATCTCATGAATACCCCAACAGATGAGGAGGTATGGAAGGTTATCTACTCTCTTAGAGAGGACAACATTCTTGGGATGGATGTCTTTAGGATTGCTTCGCTTGGAGCATCATTAAAGAGGATTTTTGTGCCTTTTTGCATTTGTCTTCAATGGTGGTATCATTCATAGAGTGGTTATAGATACACATATTGTCTTGGTTCCTAAGCTTAACACTCTGGAGAGCCTTTTGGATTTCAGGCCCATTAGCATTGACAATGTGTCACTTAGAATTATCAACATTATTATGGCTTCGAGACTCTCTACCATTCTACCTAAGATGATTCTACATGAACAAAATGCTTTCATTTTGGGAAGGGATATAGCTACAAACATGAAGCTTGCCTATGATATTAACATTGGATTCTCTCATGCACCTAATATTGTTATCAAATTAGATCTCTCGAATGTGAGAACCCATTACACTGAATGAGATTACTCAAAACATTAAACACAATCAATCACTAATTAATCACATACCCAAAATGTGGGTAAATTAAAACTAATTTCAACATCACACCCGCTTAGAAACATTTGCATAAGAGCCCAAACATCTTTCCTGTATCAATACTACGCCAAGAATTCAATACAAATTATTTAATCACCTTGGCCTCAACATATATACAGAGGAAAACAATATTCATATATGCCACACAGACAAGCATTAATATGCTAACAAAATTCTGATTTGTTTGAAACACCATATACAACTTTTCCTGCCCAGACCTGAGAGTATAAGGATGACTCTAGGACACACTAGACATCTAATAAACTTTATCAAAGATTCATTACTATAGCTCCTCTTTGCTGCCACATGTTTGTTTTTGTCACTTCTGATTCCTAAAGAGATGTGGCGAACCACAAGGGTGAGACTCATGTCCCAGCAAGAGATGTAACCTCCAACAACGCTTATTGATTACAACATTTTAAATAGTAGATAACTAATCATTTGGAGTATTTAATAATCAATTGAATAGATTTAACAATTCAAGTATACTAAATAGATTAAGAAAATCATTTTAGCAACAAGTATGATCATCAATGCATATATCGATAACAAATAAATCCATTTCTCTGGATAGATATCTACTCAAATATCATCAAATTGCATATAATAACAATTATTATCATTACTCTGACTATCATCATATTCCTTTCTAATAGTATAAGCAATCTAGTAGCATAAGAATCCCTAACATCATGAATATGTCTAGTAACATAACATGGCTATCAATAATGGCATCTCAAATAAAGTGAACAGATCTATATCATAAGTAGAATGAACATCATAGCACAATTAACTTCATAGGTATCATTAGCATTTTAAGCATGTATAATTACATAGGCATGGGTAGAAATATTAAACATAGCTAGCAGCATCATCTTAACCATCATTGTCAGTATATTTGACAACATAAGCATGTTTACAACATGAGCATAACTACAACATAAGCATATATATTATCTCTTATTGTACTATACATGATCTCAATGAAAAGAAAGCAAACAAGGGTTATCATCCAATATGAAGTGTTGTGTATAATCCTAAATAGATATGCTACACTGTTGTATTACATCTTTTATTATTGTGCCCTGAGGAATTTGAAGATACCACTCAAAATCCAACTGACCACTGCTAAGTTGAAATCAGTTCCATATAAGATCTAGGAAGATTCAGACTCCTAAGATCTTCTCTGCCCCCAGTCAGTACGGGTCCGCCACATTGACACATAAGGTCAAGCTACTAACATCCTAGTACGTCCTTGGTACAGATCACGCCACTAGTAAAAGGAGGTGGGTAAACATACCCTACTATCCGAGGTACAACCGCAGTTGTCCTCCAATCTCCTCACATATATAATCATATCAGATGTATGAGGCATGAGCATAGACATCCTCCACAACCTGCATTGTGGATGACAAGGATATATCCTCAACTTGCCACCCCCACATACTCTACAGTATCCACTCTGAGTTTCCCTTAGGAATACTCGTTTCACCATCTGGCAAGTTTTGACACTCAGATGGATCTATGGCACATGGCACTACATGATTAGAGTTTCACTTGATTAGTTATGTCAATTTGGTTAATTAAGGTTGCATCAAACAAGTGGACATACAAACCCTAATTCACTTCTAGAAAGCATATAAATATCACAATTGTTAAAAGGTATAAAACGTCTGAAACATAATTTCTCATCTCATCATCACATGGTACTATTCACTTTCCATTCATGAGACCACAATAGTCATCATACCATCACAAGATATAAATTCTATTCACAATATCATAGGGTATCAACCCTTATCAACACAAGAGGATTACACCTCATTCAGGGCTCAACCATGCCCAAAGGTCATTAAGACCATCACACTATCACATGATATAAATCCTTTTCACAATATCACAGGGTATCAACCCTTATCAACACAAGAGGATTACACCTCATTCAGGGCTCAACCATGCCCAAAGGCCATTAAGACCATCACACTATCACATGATATAAATCTTTTTCAGAATATCACAGGGTATCAACCCTTATCAACACCAGAGGATTTCACCTCATTCAGGGCTCAACCATGCCCAAAGGTCATTAAGACCATCATACTATTCCCTATAAGATCATCATTATCTTTCCATGCCTTATAACAAGTCTTAACAACATCACTTACATATAATACACCAGATCAACACAATATTCCATTAATGAGCTAGGAGATATTCATAAACATTCATAGTAGGGTTATATTAACATTAAGAACATTCCTTTATTACATCAACTTGTAAGGAATCTAGATATGATTAACCCTCATCATATTCATAATGCACATGTTTATCATAAGAAAGTATCAACCATGTGGATATTATAACCACCAATTAGCATATTAAGGTTATGATCATATTAAGGAGGTTATATCACCATCATTCCATCATATAAGAATGTTAAACATGAATACTCATCTATATCTATTTGCATTATAGTTAGGTTTAACAAGATAAATTATATTAATGTTACTGATCAGCATTTATACCCAAACCCTAACTCACGGCATCCCCCACTACGAAAAATATGGTCTTTAACTACAAAAAAAAATGGTTGCAAAAACCCCCAAAATTTGTAGCCAAAAGATTTGGCTACAATTATCCTTACATTTATAATATATAGCTAATACTTGTGTAGCTAATTGTTTAGGATACATTTTTCAAACTTGTAGTTAGTTATGCCTCTGGCTAAAAATTCATATGTAACCCTAATTGTAGGTAAAAATGTCCTTACACATAAAAATGTAGTTTCCATTGTAGCCAAATGTATGACTACAATTCAATTTGTACCTATAATATGTAGGGAGAGATGGCATTGGTTACAATTGTATTTGTAGTTCATGTATAGCAAAAATTAGCACTTACTACACATGTAATTATAGCTAGTGTGTAGTGAAAGACACCATGTACTATACATACATATGTAGTGAGAGACACTATGTATCCAGTTAGTTGCTTGCCAATATAGAGGGGTTTTCAATAAGAAAACAGATGAATGTTAATCAAGATTGAGTTATGCTTACAATGTCAACAATGATACTTTTATTTATATTTGAACAATGAGTACACATGGGGAGGACATTAACCTGGCCCATGTTTTACAATATGCATGGGAAAAAGACACATGTATACAATATGTTCTTCTAACTACATCTATCCACTGCAGACTCTATATGCCACATGATCATGCACATCTTCTTGTATCTTGATTTTTCTCATGTTTACAACATGAGAGTAACTACAACATAAGCATATCTATTATCTCTTATTGTAATATACATGATCTCAATGAAAAGAAAACAAACAAGGGTTATCATCCAATATGAAGCATTGTGTAGAACCCTAAACAGATATGATACACGGTTGTCTTACATCTTATATTATTATGCCATGAGAAATTTGAAGATACCACTCAAAATCCAACTGACCAGTGCTAAGTCAAAATTTGTGTAATATAAGATCTAGGAAGAGCCAGACTCCTAAGATATTCTCTGCCCCTGGTCAGTATGGGTCTGCCACAACGACACATAAGGTCAAGCTACTAACAGCCTAGTCCGTACTTGGTATAGGTCATGGAACTAGTGAAAGGAGATGTGTATGCATAACCTACCATCTGAGGTACAACCGTAGTTTTCCTCTAATCTCCTCACATATATAATCATATCAGATGTATGAGGCATGACCATAGCCATCCTCCACAACCTGCATCATGGATGACAAGGATATATCCTCAACTTTCCACCCCCACATACTCAACAGTATGCGCTTTGAGTTTCCATTAGGAACACTCATGTCACATCCCAATTTTCATGACCAAATAAAAAATTACGATGGAGTTTTCCTAAATGATTATAGTTGAGGGGCTTCTATGAAAAATACCCATAATGGGTGTTCTTATATGAATATAGGATGAGAAAACTTAAAATAAGACTCAAACTCATATTTCATTTTCAATTATGCATTATATATCAATGAATTCATATTAGTCCTCCTTTCTTTTCTCTCTCTTCTAAGGTAGCTGTAAAGCCTAGTAAATGATTAAGGAGGTGATTGTGTGGTCATTGAATGAGAAATACTCGAAATTATGACTCTAGGATGCAATATTAGGAGTATTTTCAAATTGCATTACCTTTAATGCATTAATATGGCTGTTAATAGTCAATATAGAAATTATGGGCCTAAATGTGTACAAAAATTAGATCTAATAGCATAGGAATATTCTAGCCTTTCAATTTTACATATGGTTAAAATTTCGAGTCATTATGACCATGTTTGACCCTCCAATTAAATTTAGAAAGGTTTAAATATAGTTTTACTATAGAATCAGTCGAAATTACATTAATTGCATCCTTTTCCTAAAGTCCAGCCCTTGCAATTACTATAACGCATGACACCTTGTCACTTTCCTATTTACGTGGATGCATCCGACCATCCAATGACGATCTGACGACAACACGGCCGTCTCCCTCCTCTGTTTCTTTCGTAAAACCGAAGCCAGCGTTCAACGCTACCCTTCCATGGCACGATATCCCTCCTCTCTACTTATTTACTCGAAATTATTCCTCCAATAGGTTCGTCTCTCTCTCCCATTTCAAACAAACCCTAGCAGATCCCTCTCTTGTGGTCTGTGGAAAAATGCCCAAAAAGGGCTCGACCCTCCTCTCCTCACAGAGTTGCAGCCGCCAAGATGGTCTATAACCATCATTCTCCCTATTCTCTTCTCTATCGTCTGCCTATATCTCCCTGACTCCCCATGATAACTACTCCAGCAGTGGGGTCGTCGCCTTCCCTGAGGAGACTAGCTGCACTGCCCCTACATCTGGCGTACCATCAGGTCTGGCTGGGAGGAGACCGTCGGAAGCCAGCAGGCGCCGCTAGCAACGGCCACCCTTGTCGCCCATTGCCAGGACGGACTGAAGGGGATCCACAGCCATTGCCGTTGAGTCGCTTCCTTGTGGTTGTAGTAGGTGTAGCGTCGGCGGGAAGTAGGAGCAGAGGTGCTCTGCTTCGTCCTCTGTTTCGCACAGGGATCGCGTGAAGACCCCTGAAAGGGCAGTAGTGAACGGATGACTGGGCCCAAATCTGTAATCAGTTTTAGGTCCCAAGTGCCCAAGAAGGAAGCTGGCCCAGCTATGCACCCCTGACCTGGGAGATGTAGATGCATCTGAGCCGTTGGATCACACTCTGAGGGCTACGATCTCTTGCATGATAACATGGTAATGGTATATCCTTTCTCTATAGATTGGTTATAAAACTTATAAATTGGATATTTCTCTCACCCATTGGCCATATCCAGTGAACCAATATATCAAATCAATAAATAAGCTTCAATTCAACAATCAAATAGTTTGGTATTATGTATTAATTCAGCTATAAACTATACAAAGTCATACCCCAGAGAGAACTATGAAGGAATTTAAGTTCATCTACTCAACATTGCATATAAATATACCATAATGAATGACTAGTCTCTTCAATCCCAACAGCAACCCCCTTTATTCATGATGAGCATAGCAAAGAATAATGTACTCTCTTCAATGAAGAGACTGTGCAGCCAACCATTTCTACATTTAAGAGGACCTGAAAAGCAATGAATAGGCAATGTTTCAGCAATGATAGTGTAAAAACTCTAGCAAACATAGATGAATGGGGGAAAGTTACGTGCTGGCACAATCCAACTATGGCACAACTCACAGTTACAATTAAAAAATTCCATTATTGATTTCTAGTAAAAGCTAAATTTGAGACCAAACTTGATGAAAGAGAGAGAGAATGAGTGATCCTAGGGTTCCTCTACCCTTGGAGAGACCCAAAGTGAAGTTCGAGGATCCCTCAACCTACCCCTAGTGGCCAAAGATCATTTGAAGCAAAGATGTCCAAGAAAATCTAAAGAACAGAGTCAAAGTGTTGATCTAGGACCCAACACAGCCATGGTACCACAAAACAGCCGTGCTAGGTCACTTACAAATCAACAGAACAACCTCCAAGTCAAGCAGAGAGCAGCACGGCTGTGCAGAACAGAACGGGTGTGCCAGTGATAGCCACCACAGTCGTGCACCACAAAATGGTCATGCTACAACAGACCAGAACAACCGTGCAGCGTCACCACAGCCAACTTCACCCAGCCCACCACGACCGTGCTGATCACCATGGCTGTGGCCATTTCAGCCCAAAATCGACCAAAACCATGTTAACTTTGATGGAATAAACCCACGACCGTACCCATCTACCATGATCATGGTCTACCCTACCTACCACGATCGTGGTGACCTACCACAGCTGTGCTACTCACAAAACCCACCTAGTTTGCTTCTGACTATTTAGATGTACACATCAACCCAAAACCTTCTACAGAAAACATAAGGATCCTCAACATAAGAAATATAAAATACAAAGGGACAAATGCAAGTAGAGTAAAGGGATGAGATGAAGTCTTGGGTGAAGAAGTCAGATTACATGGAACTTAAATTAAAAAAAGAAATGTTCCTACTATGATCTTGATAATAGGGCAACACTAAATGCATGAGAGAAGCTATCCTCTCTTGGATTCAGTGATCACTTAACATTGGTTTTATCGTCATTGGACTTAACTTCTCAACAGTGGAAATAAGCTATAATGATGCATGAGTTCAACTTGACAATAAACGCATTCAGGTGAGCTTCAAGATGACAAAAACCACCTGAACCTTTGCTCCTTGCAACTCTCATTGCTCTAGACCACATAGATTCTTCTAGTGTAATTAGTTCAAATTAGTAGACATGAGTAGTTAGAGACCAAACATTAAGAGGAAGTCATCTATATTGGATACACATACTTGCCAAAAAGATATGCATACTCACCAACCACCTATTATAGGACAAATATTGTTCATCACCTGTGTAGTTATTCATCACTAGAACAGCTACATCCCTAAAGAAAATAGGGTCATAAACAAAGCAAAATGAATGAACTCATTTGAAATTTGGTGATTTTAGCAATGCACAAACTCACAAACCAACTTCATTATATACAAGGCAAGTACATACCCCAGTCTACCAACTCTTGCTACCTTATCGAACGTTCAATAAGTTCCAGAATTGTAGCACACTCCCAACATATTATCATGTCTCCGCTTGGACAATTAATAAGTTCATCTTGAAGAGAAAAACCAAGCACCATAAGCCTACAATAGGGAACTATAGGAAAAATATCAGCTAGATACCTCATGAGGACCATTCATCCAGAATGTCCTGATAGAAAACAAAAGACAAGCAAGCCAAAAATTTTGGATAGCCTAAGAATGCAAAACATATTGAATCATGCTTATAACAAGCAACAAGCCAATTAGAAATCCCATCTAGACGAGCCTCACTGTCGTTATTTTAATGGGTCAACAAAATTTATAATAGTAGAACACTCTGTCATGTCATCATGATAATGAGGAGTATCATATACTATTTATGTTAAGACAAAATAAACCTGAGATACATTCTAAAAGCAATTATTATGTTTACAAAGTATAGGTTGTGTTTTTGTAGTGTAGGGAATATGTTAAACCAACGGGTTGGCAGACTTGCTTGAAAATATCCTACATAAATAGGAGAAGAGTAACACATTGGCACAGGTCAAATGTAGGATGTGGTGTTGTGTAACCAATAAAAAAGAAAAAAGAAGAGGTTGAAAAACTAAATACAATGGGCTTTTAGGTTGAATGCAACATACATGCCTTAGAAAGAACATAAGATGGCCTAAGCTATGGCTCCAAAGTGAAGTATGAGGCTCCCCCAACCTACCCATGGTGGCCAAATATCATTTGAAGCAAAGATGTCCAAGAAAATCCAAAGAACAGAGTCAAAGTGCTGATCCAGGACCCAGCACGGCCGTAGTACCACAAAATAGCCGTGCTAGGTCACTTACAAATCAACTAAACAACCTCCAAGTCAAGCAGAGAGTAGCACGGTCGTGCAAAACAGAACGGTCATGCCAGTGACAGACACCATGGTCGTGCACCACAAAACGATCGTGCTACAATAGACCAGAATGGCCGTGTAGCATCACCACAGCCAACTTCACCCAGCCCACCATGGCCGTGCTAGCCACCACAGCCGTGGCGCCCTGACACCACCACGGCTGTGATGATCACCACAGTCGTGGCCATTTCAGCCTAAAATCGACCAAAACCCTGTTAACTTTGATGGAATAAACCCACGACCGTACCCATCCACCACGGTCGTGGTCTACCCTACCTACCACGGTCATGCTACTCACAAAACCCACCTCGTTTGCTTCTGACTATTTAGATGTACACATCAACCCAAAACCTTCTACAGAAACATAAGGATCCTCAACATAAGAAATATAAAATAGAGAGTAGTTGATTTGTTGATAAGTTTTTAGTAAACAACAACATAACAATAGATAGAATATTAAAATTGGAGAGTAGTTGTCTGAGGAAATGGGCACCATGTGTATGAATGAAACCATGTATGTATATCAACAAGCAACCTGCAGTAGCAATATCACAAAATCAATAGGAAAACTAACAACCAGCAACACCTTCATGTGGATTCATGTATGGTTGTCATTGTGTTATTATCGATGAGCATAGGTACATATATATCAGTAAAATTTTGCTTCATCAAAGGATGCCATATTCATGTGAGTTGCAAGGTAGTGTTTATGTTTGGCTTCCTGCGTTAAGAAAGTGGTAAAGCAACAGATAACTTGCATCCGATGCTGGGAAAAGTAGATTCACAACTCAAGATACAAAGGGCAGACGTGTGATATACTAGAAAACAAAAAGAATGCAGTCATGGGTAGATTTACACTTGCTATGTGACCACTGTCAAAACATGTCTTACTTTTTTGTCTCTACTTATACGAACTTTCCCATTATTAGACACTATGACCAATCATTTTTAGAGCAATCAAATTACCAAAATAGGACAAGGGATAGAAAAGGAACCTTGGTAGTAGAAACTAGAGGGGCAGTGTCAAGGCCAACATTCTACAGAGATTCTTGGGCCTACTTTGTAACTTCAGAAACAATTAGTGAAGCAATTTTCAAGGCTCCCTCCCCAGACTTCTGCACCATTGCTGCAGCCACGTCAACGGTAGGCTTCAGGGCGTCGATCAGAGAATTGAAGGCAAAGATCCCAATATCGATCACTTTACCTACCTCATCGATCATTCCTTCAACCTGTCATGATACAGAATGTTGCCAAAAAATGACATAAATCAACAATTTTTGAATAGGTGTAGTAGAAACTCCAAAATTTTTAAAGTGGGTAGAATTAGGAAGTTATGAACTGTAGAAGAAAGAAGATTGCTACTAGGAAGGTATTATCTATATATTTGGATACCCCCATTGCTTAAGTTATTATCATCCTTGTTGTATATGTGGGTATTTCAAACTGATAACAAAACCAAGATATAGAATGAACCTCAATAAAAGCATACCAAAACTCACATCATGGATTTATTTTGCCTTTATTGAACCATATAATGGCCTTCATTAGGCTTCCTGAAGGCACGATCCTCTTCCTGGAGGCATGGTCTTCTTCCTAGGAAGTAATCACGGATGGAAACATCAGAAAATAGGGAGCAGGAAATGTATTTGCAAATGTGCAAAATGAATATTTTAATAAGAAATCACTTGAGAGCAGGAAACATGCAGTTCCATTTTATAGATTGCACACCATTTTCTGCATTTCTCAGTGCAGCAGTTCCATTTCAATAGACTGTCCAATACACATTTTGGTAGAGTCTGCACATGGGTGAAACAAAACAGTTGACAGTTGGAATGATTATTAGCGTTAAACTCATAAACAAAGTTAAGAACAAACATTACAGAGATCAGATTATCATTTGATGCATGGGAAATGGACAGTGAATGATCTATAAGAATGATTCCTTTATAGATGATAAGTAAAAAATTACTGTGGATTTTGTATTTGGTATGTGTTATATGGTAAACATCTAGTGTTGTCTCTAATTTATTTTGACAGTGATCATTCTTCAACCAAAACCATACATGCTACATGTCCAGTATACAAGACATCTAATCAAAGAAGCTCTGTGCCACCAATCCGGTTGACATGAAATGATAAGGAAAAAGAAGAAACAACTGAATCTAACTAAGGAGAAGGCAAAAAAAATCAATGGCTTACAGTGTGGGCACCAAAAGATTTAGCTAAATCTAAAAGCACATTCTTCATTTTTCTCCATTCCTCCTCCATTCTTTATCAGAATACAAAAATAGAGTCAAAAATATATAATGTCATTCACAATTTATAAGAATATTTTTATAGATAAAGATGGAACGAGTGCATGCCTATTAGATGTATTAACTACGGATTGAGCTCTCTACAAACCACCAACTGAATAGGGAGAGGAACCTACAGACATTCTGCCTCATTTTCTTGTAGTCTTGTTCATCCCATTTTGAATGATAAAAATAATGTACCAGCTTCCATACCATGTTCTCCATGGATTGAGATTCACGAATTCATTCTTGGACATACCTCATGCCACATTCTCCATGGACTAGAAACTCAAGTAGAGAATTGCCAAAATCTTTTCCACCCAAGTAAGTGTTCCCATTAGTTTTTTTCACCTCAAATGAAGATATACATAATGAATTTATGTAGTTCTAAGATGGTACCTATGTATGTTAGAATTCTTGAGGATGGCATTCTTAAAGTTCTTTCAGACCTTCAAATCAGTCATGGGATATTATGGATATTGTTAGGCAAGTCATACGTACTCTCACAATCTCAACATCTAATTTTACAAAAATAAGTAGTTACTTTTCAATGTATGTGTATGTATGTATATATATGTATGTGTATATCTATATAGAGACATACACAAACATATAGGGTAAATTTTCCTAACAATACATATACAAGATGGAAGATTCCCCTGCAAACATAACTCCAACAAAGTAACTCATTTTAATTGAAACCAAAGATAAGAAAAAAATGTCAAGAGAAATTTTAGTCCAATCCCATGCTTATCAACTTGCTGGAAGAAACCCTACAAAAAAATAGTAATAGAAGCATAAGAGAAAAAATAAGAAAGAGGAGGATGAGCATTCAGTGGTTTCAGGTACATAGAGATCATGTGTTGATATGTGCATAAGTTAGAAGCAATTGTTTAAATACCTCTAATCCATGGATCTAACCAAATATAATAACAATCTAACAAAGAGTAGTGTGCTATGAAGCACAATATGAAACATGTACACCTCTGATCATGTGAAATTAATGTACATATGTCTTTATTGATTTTTCATGAGTAATCCAACTCAATGTGATCATGGAATTTAGAATTAACTGCGTCTTCTTTTGGACTAGTGATTGTCATTTGGAAATTATCAACTTCTAATATATGTGAATTCCTAGTTCACAATTTCTATTTTCTTATGAAAATCAATAGCATCAAGCTGCACTGATTACCTGGATTCCCTATGAGCTAGCAGGTAAAAAGTGTAGACAAACTAGAACAAGCATGTCCCTGTTCCACCCCGAAAATAGAAAAAAAAAGATTTTCAAACAAGCATGTTTGACCCTATTGTACACCTCCTATGTTCCTATAATTAGTAAATTAGTAAGATGACCCATCCCCTCAAAATCTATCTTGTATGTTCACCTTATTGTGGGCAACATATCAAATAACCTTTAGTCCTAAAGGATCATGCATGCCTACCTTGCATATGACTCATGAAATCTCTTCCCAAATAGGCACTATAGGAGGTTCCCTGTCCAATTGTGAATGTGATTCTACACTAGAGTAGAAATCCTTTTGAAAATGACACTATGAATGAAAATGACAATTCACGTCAATGTTGGTCCTCTCATGAGATAGTGATCTAATAGCAGCGAAGGTAACTTCCCCTATCATCACCAGTTCATAGGTATAATGTTAACATGCTACATAAAATGCATTCTTTCATACTACATAAAATACATAGAGACAAGAAATTTTCATATAATTCGAATACATTCTTGTCCCAGAATCATTGAGAGGAAAGAAGATAGTTTCTCACTCTATTTTGATTTTGATGAGTAGGTAAACTGTGTATCCACCTTACTTGTAAAATTTGAAATTGATTGGACCAGCTAAAAAGTATCAATCTAGAGCAACTTAGGGAAACCTTTTACCCTAAATCATATATATTAAGTCATTTAATGGATTTGTATGTGGATCTTATAGTTTAATTAAAAAACATGTATACCTTAAGATATATATTGACAGCATGATAAAATACATATTCTATTATCCTTACATAATCATCTACTGAAGCTTGTTTCAAAGTCAGAAAGAGGTGTCATCTGCTCCTTCAATCTTTTCCTTTGGATTTCTAGCTTGAGAGTTGTTTTCTAGTCGAGCCATGTATAGTATCGTCAACGTGTTTATACCTAGCAGCAAAAACAAAGGAGAACATAGAGCATGCCAGACTTCTTGTCTTCTACATAAAGAAAATTTAGAATGAGTAGATGGTTAATTCTGATTCAGCCAAGCTGACATGAAAGCAAAAAACATTGCTACCATCTATTAGGATGATATGCAACTAATGAAATTATTGCAACATATCATGTGGTAATACTTTAGACTGTAGAGTCCATTTAAAACATAGACATGAGGCTAATGTGTTTTCATCATCTGGGTTAAAGGATGAGGGAAGGGGGACATATACTAATCAGGTTAAGTTGAGTCGCCATAATCTCTTATAGACTTATAGCATATTTTTCCAATAGCTAAGACTAAATTTCTGAATTAGACTAAATTTTTGTCAAATTTGTTGAAGCAATAGTTAAGTTTTTCTGCATTTTATATACATATGAGGACACTCTAGCACTGGCACACGCACTTTACATCAACAAGAAACCATAGATAGAGCACTGAAATCAAAATTCTAGATCACTAAACTGCAAGCCTCAAACATAAAATAGGTACAGTAGCAAAACACACTTTAAGAAGGTATCAAAAAATCAAAGGCAAATAATTAGATCGCAATAATAATAGACAGTATTATGTTTCAAAAGGTGGAGAGATACATCATAAACAGCCAAAACACATAATAGAATGACGCTAAGGACATCCTCCCAGACAGATGAAACTTTACAACTTACTTGAAAGCTGATTGAAGGTATCCTCGTTAACGCTACATTTTTTACTTCCAGCACCTACAATGATGTTAAGGTTCTTCCAATTACCCAACATAAAGATGGATCGCCTTTGAATTTTCCCAAACAATCTAGCATATTATAGACACACATAAACTTGAAAATAATGATCTTTATAATCATCTCCATCAATGAAAAGCACCTTTAACATTCTATCTAAAAGGGGTCACCCCCTTTTGTTACTCATTTTATTGGAAAACAATGACATGCAACTAATACATTTAAAAGTGCTATGATTTCTAGAAATAATATAATTTTCATTATGCACAACGGCCATTTTATTATCAGTAACTCTGTAGCTGGAATACCTTAAAATATGGTTGATACATGTTCATAGAAAGATATTATATCTAAACGCTTAATTCCTTATTGTAACAAGGTTTTTACCTGAAGTGAAAATAGAGATGAACCTAGACAGTGAGTGATGGAGGAACTGACCAGAGCCATAGTGATGGCCGGATAGAGGGTAGTGGTCGTCATAGCTTGAGCGATAGCAGTCGTGGCAGGGAAGAGATCTTGGAGGAGGAATGATGTTGGACTGACAACGATAGCACAGAGAACTTGGTCTCCCCGAGATCACCATCATGAGGCTAGTGAGGTGGGAGGGGAATAACAACGGGATAGGATGATGGCAGACCATAATTGGAGCCTCTTGGTGACACTGGCCTGATGAAGGACCAGAAGTGCTGGCTTTGGGAGAGGACTGAAGGGGGCAATTTCGATCCATCTTGAGTTCTCAGGGAAAGGGTTCACAAGGGATGATGCCCACAACAGTTCTTGGACGGAAATCAAGAGAGGATGCAACAATTTTCAGGGGCGTGCCGATGCGTGGGGGATATGGAATTCGGTGAAATTTTCCCTCCAATTGGCTCATCTTTTAGTTTTAAAAATGAAGCTTTGACCATATTTATCATAATTACATATAATAGGGAGAGAAAACGATACCTGTGTGTAATCTATAGGATTAGTTACACTTCATTTAGTTATAATTATATATTTTATAGCCAAAAATAGTTTTAGCTACATATAAAATAATTGTAATTAAAATAAATATAGCCAAATCATAGTTTTTTTTGTAGTTCCCATTGGATCATGGATGCATAAGGTGAAGAATCACCATCACATTCCATACTATTCTAAAGTATGAACCCACACATGAATCAAGCTGTAATCATCGGGTTATAGCATACTAGGTTTTCAACAGTAGTAAGAGAGTACTCCATGACTGTATTAGTTATTTAAGGACTATTCATACCCAATTACCATTATTTCGTTATATTAAATCTAGCTATAACAAGCTATACCTTATTAGGGTTACATATCAACACAATATGGTTATCATCCCTTCTATTTATATGAGTGAATAGGTAACACTACCTTATTAAGGGTAACCCTCCATTTGTTCCATCATCATTCAACCCATATCACCATACCACAATGTCACCCAGAACCATTGGATGTTTAAGAGGTAAGACCATTGGTTGTTAAGATAAGTAAACACCTTGGATAAACCACCTATGAAGTCCTTGATTCATGCTCTATAAAGAGTCACCATCTAACCCTAGACATCCTTGATTAACAACACAAAAAGTTCCATTGAGAGTAGAGTAAAACTCACAATTGATTGTTCATTTAAAACAAGCCATCCATTATCAACAAGTAAGCTCCTTAAGTTGATCATATAAAGGAAACCATATAAATCACATTATTAGGACCAACATATTATAGTAGCCATAATTCCACTTTATTGGAGGAATAAACATTAGATCTTGACCATTGGGTCAAGTTCATATGTTAAAACCATCCATTACAGTATAGGACCAACCATTGCATCAAGTAACCCAAGAAACCATTGGTCTAAGGCTTAATTGATGCTACAAATATAATATTAACTCACCATAGGTTTTGGATACCAAATCCTCCATCATTAGTAACCATTAAGTCATCATAGGTTATTAGATCGACACTATATTCATTAATCACCCTCGAATATCAAACTAATATCACCATTGATTGATAGCATCATTAGGGTACTAAGTGGTTAATCACTAAGCTTATAATTAGGCCAACACATGACCTAAAGGGTGAACGTCATTTGACACCCTTGGTCACCACCTTCAGTTGTCATGAATACAATACCATCAGTTGTTGCAATGGTACCACCATTGAGTCATGTGTTTATAGAAGAAATCAGCTTTAAACCCTAAAATTGACCATTGGTTGATAGGTTCTTAGCAAAATAGGTTGGCAAACCAACCTAATAAAAGTCATATTATACCTTAGGAATAATTTACACATGATCACAGGTTCATCTAGAACTGAAATCATAATAGGGAACATTATAAAAATTGAAATCCAAGTCAAGCATAGCTTTTTAGTGCATGGATCATCATTTTCAAGCAAGGACATGAGCTAGCAAGCTTATGGTAAGCAATAAACGTGGAGAAAGTTATAAAACTTACCTCTAATTAGAATATAAACTCTCAAACATAAGAAAACATGAGAAGGTAGGGTAGGAAATTCAAGCATAAGTTGTGAACTCGTCCATCTAGCACCATTCTTCATCAAATGAGCAAACCCTAAGCATAAGGAGCAAGAGAGGTAGGGTTTCAGAGCGTTAGAGAAATTTCTACCATGGAACAGTAAGGTTAAGACCTTGATAAAGGTATTAGGAAGGATAAAAAAGAAATAAATTGAGGAAAGAAAGGAATTATTACTCTTTTAGGTCAAGATCACTAGAAGGAAGCTTTTCAAACCCTAAAAGGAAGTCAATTGCAACCCTAGATTCTTTTTCCAAGAAGATCCCCTCTTTCTTCTTCCTTGCATAGGAAATTTGCAGAAGCACAGAGGGAGAATGAGGTTCATATAAGGAGGTAAGTGGTGGATAGAAAATGGCTCATTTTGATGCTTAGGATAAGTATACGAAACTTTAAGATAAAGAAAAAGAAAAAGTTGAAGTTCTAGTATCTTTCCAAGTGTCCATGGCCTGAAACTATTATGAATATACAAGCACACACACAAGAAGCTCTCCCACCATCCATAGAGACATTCATATCCCTCGTTTCTCGAATTTCCAAGCAAAACAAATAATTCATTAGTTGATAGCTACTAAAGGTAGTTCATCCATGAAGGGGTAAGCCCTAAAATACCCTTGGAGAAAACACCTTCAAACCAAGGATTAAATAGGATCACAATGGCTCAAAAAGTCAAGAATGATGAGATAATATCCAAGGAACATAATGCAAGTGATAAATTGCAAAGAAAACCTCTCAATTAAGTAAATTGTAGAAAAGTCCAAAATGTGCATAAAATTGCATAACTTGCTCAAATAATGTCCAAATTGGACCAAATTTGAAACTTAAGCTAATATTATGATTTCAAAGCATATAAAAAGGTTATATTAGGATTATAAGAATTCAATTATGATAATTAAGCTTATTCAACCCATTAAGAAAGTTTAGGGGCCTTACAACTATAAACCCCTAACAGGGATTTCGCCACCCGAAATCCAAGGTAAACAACAATGGGTACTTACTTTGAACCCCATCCTATTACCCACATGGTTACTTGCATATCATGGTAATGTCACATCATTCATACATATCTCATCTTGGGTCAACACAAAAACCCCCACATAAGAAGACATTTGTAAATATGGAACATAGAAACTTGTTGTGCCACCTGTACAAATATAATAGTAACTTTCAACTTTAAATTCTACCTATCATCATAAAATTATATATATTGTATAAATAAACCATCTATCCTTGATAGTGGTCTTGTCCAGCTATCACTAGACTGTACACAACATTATAGAGTCACTTTTATTTCTCCTTCCAAACACCGTTTATAGGATCATCATCAACTCTTTCTATCCCTCTCTCTCTCTCTATGGGAGAGGAATACTTGGAATGATCATTTAATAAACATCTCCAACCTTCACATATTTCTCATACTATTGATACATCTTGGATACTAGGATTCATTACCTTGGTATCCACCTCATGTGCTATAAGGAACTCATATCATTATCTCATCCACTTTTACCCACATAACAAATATCACAAAATAAGAGGAGTCTTCCTAATTATTGGAAGGCTCAAAAGAAAAATCATCACAAATTTTATGATCTTGGAACCATAGTCCAAACAACCTTATGCTATAATAAGCTATCCACCCACATGTTTGCAGCAAATCCACACATACCAAGTGGCAATGATCCACTTGAAAGTTGTTCCCTAGAAAGAAAATACACAAAGGGAAACACACTTCCCATACCATAGAAACATTTTTCAAGGGTCTCTAGCAAAAAGGTAACCAATTCTATTTTCATTATGCAAGTTACAACTTCTTATGTATCATTTTACCCTTTTCATTTTGGGTTCCTTGCCATTAGCATAGGAATCATCATGATTAACATATCTCATTAATCCTTCCTTGATGACTATTTATCACACTTGGGTATGTTCTCTTATTTTATTATATTTTTCAACCACTTATGAACAGGTAAATCATCATATTCCACATTTTCTTCATTGAACATGGATCATCTACCTTAATTTCTTTCAAACTCCATGCTTATTTTACATTAACACTTTCTTACACACAAAGGTTGGTCTGATATTAACTTAGGTTCCACCTTATTCCTTTGTCATTGTTCCCATTTATCTTCTCATTTTATACTTATCATTAGGTTATGTACATCTTATGTGGATTTCATACCTTGATTCACTTAATAAGCATAGACTTATCTGTCTATTACTTTATTATCTTCTTGAATCACATCTTCAAGAACTCCTCTTTTTCATATTTGTATTTATATTTAGATTTCATGGTGTTGTGTCTTTCTCTTTAGCTACCAAACATTCAAGTTTTGATAGATTATGATGAAATTCTCATCTTCTTTAAGGTAGGATTGAGATATTCACACCATGATTTCTTATTCATTATGCTCTTTTGATTGGGTCAAAATGACTACTTGATCATAGTAATCAGAAAGATAACAATCTAAGAGTTCCATACTTACCTTTTCTTCAATTATTGAATACCTGGCCAGGGCACCCAAATACTGAGATTAGGCAGTATGCACCATATTTTTATGTCATATTCCTAATTTTGACATCATCCTAGTCCTAAGTCCTAGTGTCCCTGTAGACTCAGTGAACCTATAGCTCTGATACCAACTTGTGAGAACCGGTTACATTGAATGAGATTACTCAAAACATAAAACACAATCAATCACTAATTAATCACATACCCAAAAATGTGGGTAAATTAAAACTATTTCAACATCAACACCCTCTTAGAAACATTTGCATAAGAGCCCAAAAATCTTTCTTGTATCAATACTATGCCAAGAATTCAATACAAATTATTTAATCACCTTAGCCTCATCATATATACACAGGAAAACAATATTCATATATGTCACACAGACAAGCATTAATATGTTAAAAAAAGTCTGATTCATTTGAAACACCATATACAACTTTTCCTACCTGAGCCTGAGAGTACAGGGATGACTCTAGGAGACACTAGGCATCTAATCAACTTTATCAAAGATTCATTACTATAGCTCCTCCTTGCTACCACATGTTTGCTTTCGTCACTTATTACCTAAAAAGATGTGGCGAACCACAAGGGTGAGACCCATGTCCCAACAATAGATATAACCTCCAACAACGCTTATTGATTATAGCATTTTAAATAGTAGATAACTAAGTAGTTGGAGTATTTAATAATCAATTGGTTAGTTTGATTATTTCAAGTATACTAAATAGATTAATCAAATCATCTTAGTAACAAGTATGATCATCCATGCATATATAGATAACAAATAAATCCATTTCTCATGATAGACTGCCTCCTTGCTCAAGTAGGTAAGTCCTTGGTGGAAACTTCTCCGAGTGAAGGTGAAGTCAAAGGCGAAAGATCCAAGAAGAGTGGGTAATTCCTTGAAGGATGAAGACTTGTGCAAGAGTAGGTAAGTCCTTGGAAGAAGGCGGAAGACTCTTGCAAAGTGGGTAAGTCCTTGGTAAGGTTGAAGACTCTTTGTATTGGATAGGTAAGTCCTTTGTTTGGTCATGTATTGTAAGTCTTATGAATGAATATAAGAATGCAATGGTTAGAAAATCTTAGAGGTTGACCTCTCTAGGTAAGTGGACTGACTCACTTCTAGTTTGAAGTGAGGAACCACTCTAAATAGTTGTCTCTTGGTGTATGTTCAATCTCTTTCATCCTTGCTATGCACGCTTTAGTTGCACTCAAATTACCTATTTAGCAACCTTATCTTATCATATATCGTGTAGGTCTAATGAATTTTGTTTAAGTGCATTCAGATCTATTCACCCCCCTCTAGAGCATCTAATCACCCATCTAGGATCCAACAATTGGTATCAGAGCGGGTCTTCTCCAAGCATACTTCAACAAGTAGGAGAAGATGGGTGACTACCAAGGAGGAAGATACTTGATCAGCCTACCAATCTTTGATGGGAGCAATTTCCTCTATTGGAGAAGAAGGCTTCAATTCTACATCCAAGGATCAAGTCTTGAGATGTGGCAAATGGTGAACAGCCCATACATGCTACCAAAGACGAAGATTGAAGAATGGGATGAAGCTACCTTGAAGAAAGCAACCTTGAATGCTAGAGCCATACACATCCTATATGCCTCCATGACCCCCACCGAGTTCAACCAGATTTCTTCATGTGAAATAGCCTATGAGATATGGAGAAGGATATGCATCACTTATGAGGGGACAGATCAAGTGAAGGAAATCAAAGTCTACATGCTTAAAGGGTTGCTTGAGAACTTCAAGATGGGAAAGGAGGAGAGGATAGCCAACATGTACTCAAGGCTCAACATCATTGTAAATAGTCTTGCGGTTCTAGGTCATCCTATGTCTAGAGGAGAGATAAACTCAAAGATCCTTAGAACTCTCCCCAAGAGGTGGGAACCCAAGGTGACTTCCATTGAAGAAGCAAGGTCTCTTAAGGATATTCCTATTGAAGAGCTCATTGGAAATCTACAAGCACATGAAGCCACACTTGACAAGAGGGAGGAAGTAGAAAGACAAGAAGAGAAAGAACTCAAGAGAATGAAGAAGGCTGGAATCAAAGCTCAAATCAAGGCTATTGTTGGTCAAGCTTCTCCATCCTCTCAAGTTGAAGAAAATGTCATGTACTCCAAGGATAAACTTTACAAAGGCAAGTCCTCCTCTATCTGGTGCTTCACATGTGGAAAGAAGGGTCACTACAAGGAAGATTGCCCATAAGGCAAAAAGACCCATCTTCACAAGAAGAAGGAGAAATGGCACTCAAGCTCAAGTGGCTCCTCCAACTCAAGCTCTAGTGATGAAGGAGAATGCCATTTTGATCTTATAGCATCAACAAGTAAGGACTCAAGTGAGGTAAATCTAAACTCTTTATATAAAGAATACTTAATTGCTATTATTCATGATATGTGTGCCTCTCTTAAGTCTTCTAAAAGGAAAAGGAAAAAGCTTGCTAGAATTGTTGATAATTTGCATGTAGAAGTAAATGATCTTGAACATGCTAATTCTTGCTTGCTTGATGATAAAAATGTTTGTCTTAGCCAAGTAGACTCTCTTAAACTTGAAAATGCTAGTTTGTTTGATAAGATTAGATTTTTAGAAGCTCAACCTCTCATGCCTAGTTCTAATGAAGAGCATACTTTAATTATTGATTCTCTCATGCATGATATTGATGTTCTTAAATCTGAAAACAAGGACAAAGATTTTGTTTTGCAAGAATTAGAAACAGAAAATGCCTCCTTGCTTGCTAAAATCAATGTGCATGAATCTTGTTCTAGTTCTACTAGTAGAGAGAATGATGTTGCTGCTCTTCATATTGATAGAGATTCTTATTTAATTAAAGCTCTTTGCTTATAAAATGATCTTTTGCATGCTAGAGATAATATCAACCATTTGTATTCTACTATTACTTTTCTTAAGCATGATAATGACAGTTTGAGATCTTCTTTGCAAAGATTCTTAGTTGGTAAGAAGATCCTTAATGATATCCTACACCATACTACTAAACAAATTGGTAGACAAGGTTTAGGATATGATAGTAGTCAAAGGAAAAACAAAGATAAAGGACCTCCAATCTTCCATGGAGAATCCTCTAGTTCCAAGACTATGGGCACATGCAACTATTGTAATGAAATTGGTCATTATTCTACTTTTTGTCCTTTTAGGAAAGCACCCAAGAGCAATAGGACTTGGGTTGCTAAACTAACCCCTGCGGAAACAAAAATATGATTGGGGACCATTTCAACTTTCTTCTTATAGGTACTTGCAAATGGATTGACTTGATCTATTGAATTGCAAATTGACTTCTCAATCCATATGAAAGAAGAAAGGTGAGATGTGTTGAGGGTGACAACAAGTGGAAAAATGAATGGTAAACACAAAGGTAATGTTTCTCTTTCTTATAACATATCCTAACTTATTTTTGTCAAGTTAGTGTGCACTATGCATGTGGTTTTTGAGTAAAAAGTGTTATTTTGTGATTCTCTTCACACTCTTGCTCAAAAACTGTTTCTAATGCTTCTATAGTGCATTACTAACTTGCTTAGACATGTTTGGATATGGTTTGTATATTTAGCATGCCTTTAAATATGTTTTTATGAAATATATGTGCTTTTTGACAGTTGATCTGTCAGTCGAGTTTGGAAAAATATGTTTTCCAAAAATGCTATCTTTTGATCTTCTTAGCATATTTAATGCAATGTTATGATGAAGTTTGGAACTTTGATGCATATATATAACCACTGAAGAATCAAATCAGTAACTCTAATGTCTTAGTAGACCTAATGAAGGTTCTCTTCTCCCATTTGCTCATAAATGACTCCTTTTGTACATATGTGACCATATTGGACTATAATGATGTACATTGCCCTTTTATGCTAATCTTGCCACTTAATGATGAACCAATGCCTAGTCAACTTTAAATCAGTGATATATGTCTCTCTTTGACTCTAATATCAATCCATAATATGCCCCTTTATATGGTTGATTCATTTGACACATAATTGCATGTATGATTGAATGTTGGTAACCCACGTTGGTGTTTTGATCCCTAGACCCTAGTGGACCTCACCTCACTTTATATGTGGTTCTTATGTTCTATTCTTGCTGACCTAAACCATTCTTTATGCTTGGATCCCTGTCTTGTTTGGATCATAACCATGTATGCTCTATTGTGAGTCTTTTGACCCTAGAATGCATGACTATGCCTTAAATCTTGAAATAAGCATATAAGGTGCATGGAACGCCTTAATGGCATGAAACTTGGACCACACTCACATGATGGACTCTAAATCAGTATAAGGTCATCAAATGTACAAATAAGCAACTTGTAGCCTAACTTGGCCAAAACCCTTAAAATGAAGATAGTTAGGGTAAATGATGAGAATCTAATGCGTGTATACAATCTTGTTGTTAATCAGGTTTGGCATGTGGCTAGATGATGAAGGATGAGTTAGGTTAAGAATCTCTGAATCAGGTAAGTGGGCCATGCATATTTGGTTGATTGATTTCTTATGGATTATAGTAAAAACTTTTATTATGATTATTAATTATGGATTAAAGATTAATGGATCATGTTCAAGAAGGGGAAACCATGTTATGGTTTATGAGGGAGAAATCCCATTATGATTCAAGGGGAGAAATCCCATCATGTTAAAATTCAATGATCATGTTAATGTTAATGCTAATGTTAATGATAATGTTAATGATAATGTTAATGCTATTTTAATGATCAAGTTAAATGGAATTGAACTAGCTTTTATATGCTCCCAAATCATGGACCTTAAGGGATCGTCAAGGGCTTTCCTAGCATCAAGGGCTTTCCTAGCAATCATGTGCTCCTAAGGGGGTGTCATAGAGGGTTGCATATATTTACTATTCAATTCATCATGCAAATTATGAACCATGAATGCTTAATAAAAATCCATGTTAAGGTTTATGTCAAGTATGTCAAGTCATTCTTTTATCATGTCATGTCATATTTACTTTTATGTCATATAAAGTGCCAAATACTGCTTACTGACGTGTTGTATGTTTTGCATGGATGGGGACGCGATGTCCGTAGGACTTGGAGCAAGTAAAGGATAAAAAGAGAAATCAAGATTAGGAGACCTTCAAGCTTTGCCTGGTGGGGCACCATTTACCTAGACGATCCAGAGATCTCGAAGCCATGTTTACCATGTTTAGTTATGTCACCAAGTAAATGAGATATCATGAATGTTTATGATGTAGTTTTATTTTACCAAGAACTATTTATGAATCATTTTATATCAATGAAAAGTGTTTATTTACTTTAATTGTAATGAATAGCATTTTGTGACACCCCCCTTGAGTAAAGAGCTTCCTCTCAGTGATATTTACATGTTGTGAAAAGTGGGGTGTTACAATATGGTATCAGAGAAATTTTGGTAAATGGCCACTAGGCAAACATGATTCTCATAGTCAACCCTAGAGTGAAGATGTATGGTCAGGGTTTAGGAATATATTCCCAAGGTATGTTATACCATAGAATGACTAGAGGAGATATGACGAGGATAGAAGAATATTTAGTTAGATATCAAGTATTAACCTACCCTAGATAATGGGATAACCTCTCCATTCTCATTGGTTTGGCCAGCCAAATGAGACTTGAAGAGGAATGCCATGAGCATGAGACCGTGTATGCGCTTCTCCTTTCTCACCAGTGCATGTGGTATGGGACATATGCATTAGTAAGTGAGTGAGAGGTAGCATGTTAAGATCCCACATCTCTAGGTATGTGTCTAATCACCACATATCTAGATAGGTAGGAGGCACATAAAGACCTGAGGGTAGATAGTCACTTATGCCTAATATTAGGAAGTTATGACAAGTTGTAAGTAAGTTCCCTAAGTGTAAAGATGTGATTGGTTTCATACAACCTTAGGTATGAGTCAGAGACATGAGGAGTAAGATAACAAATTATTCATGCTCACATAGGTAATGTATAAAACTAAGATGTCTTATGTTACATAACCCTTTTCATGCAAAATTTTTGACATATATGGACCTTTTTATCCTTCATAGTATGCAAGCTTTCATTAAATAAAGGAGTAACCAAAATCTAAGGTGGGTAGTACCCTAGAAAATTTCAGGGATGAAATTTTCTCAAGGTGGGTAGAATTGTCACATCCCAATTTTCATGACCAAATTAAAAATTAAGATGGAGTTTTCCTAAATGATTATAGTCGAGGGGATTCTATGAAAAATATCCATAATGGGTGTTCTTATATGAATATAGGATGAGAAAACTTAAAATAAGACTCAAACTCATTTTCATTTTCAATTATGCATTATATATATCAATGAATTCATATTAATCCTCCTTTCTTTTCTCTCTCCTCTAAGGTAGTTGTAAATCCTAGTAAATGATTAAGGAGGTGATTGTGTGGTCACTGAATGAGAAATACTCGAAATTATGACTCTAGGATGCAATATTAGGAGTCTTTTCAAATTGCATTACCTTTAATGCATTAATATGGATGTTAATAGTCAATATAGAAATTATGGGCCTAAATGTGTACAAAATGAGATGTAATGACATTGGAATATTCTAGACTTTCAATTTTACATATGGTTAAAATTTCGAGTCATTATGACCATGTTTGACCCTCCAATTAAAATGAGAAAGGTTTAAATATAGTTTTACTATAGAATCAGTCGAAATTACATTAATTGTATCCTTTTCCTAAAGTCCATCCCTTGCAATTACTATCACGCGTGACACCTCATCACTTTCCTATTTACACGGACTCATCCGACCATCCAATGACAATCTGACGACAACACGGTCGTCTCCCTCCTCCGTTTCTTTCGTGAAACTAAAGCCAGTGTTCAACGCTGCCCTTCCACGGCACGATCTCCCTCCTCTGTGCTTATTTACCCAAAATTATTCCTCCTACAGGTTCATCTCTCTCTCCCATTTCAAACAAACCCTAGCAGATCCCTCTCTTGTGGTCTGTGGAAAAATGCCCAAAAAGAGCTCGACCCTCCTCTCCTCACAGAGTTGCAGCTGCCAAGATGGTTTGTAACCATCATTATCCCTATTCTCTTCTCTATCGTCTGCTAATATCTCCCTGACTCCCCCTGATAACTGCTCCAACAGTGGGGTCTTCACCTTCCCCGAGGAGACTAGCAGTGTCGCCCCTACATCTGGCACACCGTCAGGTCTGGCTGGGAGGAGACCGTCGGCAGCCAGCAGGCGCCGCTAGCAACGGCCACCCTTGTCGCCCATTGCCAGGACAGACTGAAGGGGATCCACCACCATTTCCGCCTACACCTCCGAGTTGCTTCCCCATGGCTGAAGCAGATGCAGCGTCGGCGGGAATCAAGAGCAAAGGTGCTCTGCTTCATCCCCTATTTTGCACAGGGATCGCGTGAAGATCCCTAATCGGGCAGCAGCGAACGGACGACTGGGCCCAAATCTGTAATCGGGCATGGGTCCCAAGTGCCCAAGAAGGAAGCCGGCCCAGCTATGCACCCCTGACCTGGGACATGCAGACGCATGTGAGCCGTTGGATCGCATTCTGAGTGCTACGATCTCTCGCATGATAACATGGTAATGGTATATCCTTTCTCTATATATTGGTTATAAAACTTATAAATTGGATATCTCTCTCACCCATTGGCCAAATCCAGTGAACCAATATATCAAATCTATCCTCTCAAAAAGATATACAACTTGGTCATGGTTTTTGGACTTGAATATGATCCTAGTTCTCCTATTTTCCAAAAATGCTATCTTTTGATCTTCTTAACATATTTAATGCAATGTTATGATGAAGTTTGGAACTTTTATGCATATATATAACCACTAAAGCATCAAATTAGTAACTCTAATGTCTTAGTAGACCTAATGAAGGTTATTTTCTCCCTATTGCTCATAAATGACTACTTTTGTACATATGTGACCATATTGGACTATAATGACGTACATTGCCCTTTTATGCTAATCTTTCCACTTAATGATGAACCAATGCCTAATCAACTTTAAATCAGTGATATATGTCTCTCTTTGACTCTAATATCAATCCATAATATGCCCCTTTATATGGTTGATTCATTTGACACATAATTGCATGTATGATTGAATGTTGGTAACCCACGTTGGTGGTTTGATCCCTAGACCCTAGTGGACCTCACCTCACTTTATATGTGGTTCTTATGTTCTATTCTTGCTGACCTAAACCATTCTTTATGCTTGTATCCTTGTCTTGTTTGGATCATAACCATGTATGCTCTATTGTGAGTCTTTTGACCCTAGAATGCATGACTATGCCTTAAATCTTGAAATAAGCATATAAGGTGCATGGAACGCCTTAATAGCATGACACTTGGACCACACCCACATGATGGACTCTAAATCAGTATAAGGTCATCAAATGTACAAATAAGCAACTTGTAGCCTAACTTGGCCAAAACCCTTAAAATGAAGATAGTTAGGGTAAATGATGAGAATCTAATGCGTGTATACAATCTTGTTGTTAATCAGGTTTGGCATGTGGCTAGATGATGAAGGATGAGTTAGGTTAAGAATCTCTGAATCAGGCAAGTGGGCCATGCATATTTGGTACAAGTATTTTGATTTATTTGTTGTTATCTATGATTATGCACCTTAGATGTTTTTATGGAATGTGAGTGTTTTCTTAAGATGATATCATGTATATTTCTCATTGGTTGATTGATTGCTTATGGTCTATAGTAAAAACTTTTATTATGATTATTAATTATGGATTAAATATTAATATATCATGTTCAAGAAGGGGAAACCATGTTATGGTTTATGAGGGAGAAATCCCATTATGATTCAAGGGGAGAAATCCCATCATGTTAAAATTCAATGATCATGTTAATGTTAATGCTAATTTTAATGATAATGTTAATCCTATTTTAATGATCAAGTTAAATGGATTTGAACTAGATTTTATATGCTCCTGAATCATGGACCTTAAGGGGTCGTCAAGGGCTTTCCTAGCATCAAGGGCTTTCCTAGAAATCATGTGGTCCTAAGGGGGCGTCATAGCGGGTTGCATATATTTACTATTCAATTCAGCATGCAAATTATGAATCATGAATGCTTAATAAAAATCCATGTTAAGGTTTATGTCAAGTATGTGAAGTCATTCTTTTATCATGTCATGTCATATTTACTTTTATGTCATATAAAGTGGCAAATACCGCTTACTAATGTGTTGTATGTTTTGCATAGCTGGGGACGTGATGTCCGCATGACTTGGAGCAAGTAAAGGATAAAAAGAGAAATCAAGAGTAGGAGACCTTCAAGCTTTGCCTGGTGGGGCTCCATTTACCTAGACGATCTAGAGATCTAGAAGCCATGTTTATCATGTTTAGTTATGTCACCAAGTAAATGAGATATCATGAATGTTTATGATGTAGTTTTCTTTTACCAAGAACTATGTATGAATCATTTTATATCAATGAAAAGTGTTTATTTACTTTAATTGCAATGAATAGCATTTTGTGACACCCCCCTTGAGTAAAGAGCTTCCGCTTAGTGATATTTACATGTTGTGAAAAGTGGGGTGTTACAACTCGTTTCACCATCTGGCAAGTTCTGACACTCAGATGGATCTATGGCACAGGGCACTACACGATTAGAGTTTCACTTGATTAGTTATGCCAATTGGGTGAATTAAGGTTGCATCAAACAAGTGGACATACAAACCCTAATTCACTTCTAGCAAGCATATAAATATCACAAACTTTAAGAGATATAAATCATGTGAAACATAATTTCTCATCTCATCATCACATGGTACTATTCACTTGCCATTCATGAGACCACACTAGTCATCATACTATTACAAGATATAAATTCTTCTCACAATATCATAGGGTATCAACCCCAATCAGCACAAGAGGATTATACCTCATTCAGGGATCAACCTTGCCCAAATGTCATTAAAGCCATCATACTATCACAGGATATAAATCAATTTCACAATATCACAGGGTATCAACCCTTATCAACACGAGGATTATAACTCAGTCAAGGCTCAACCATGCCCAAAGGTCGTTAAGACCATCATACTATTCCCTACAAGATCATCATTATCTTTCCATGCCTTATGACAAGGCTCAACAACATCACTTACATATAATACACCAGATCAGCACAATATTGCATTAATGAGCTAGGAGATATTCATAAACAATCATAGCAGGGTTATATTAACATTAAGAACATTCCTTTATTACATCAACATACAAGAAATCTATATATGATTAACCCTCATCATATTCATAATGCACATGTTTATCATAAGAAAGTATCAACCATGTGGCTATGATAACCACAAATTAGCATATTAAGGTTATGATCATATTAAGGAGGTTATTTCACCATCATTCCATCATATAAGAATGTTAAACATGAATACTCATATTTATCTATTTGCATTATAGTTAGGTTCAATAAGATAAATTATATTAATGTTACTAATCAGCATTTATGCCAAAACCCTAACTCACGGCATCCCCATTGGATCATGGATGCATAAGGTATGACCATCACATTCCATACTATTCCAAAGTATGAACCCGTACATGAATCAAGATGTAACCATCGGGTTATAGCATACTAGGTTTTCAACAATAGTAAGAGAGTACTCCATGATTGTATTAGTCATTGAAGGACTATTCATGCCCAATTACAATCATTTAGTTATATTAAAACTAGGAATAACAAGTTATACCTCATTAGGGTTACATATCAACATAATATGGTTATCATCCCTTCTATTCATATGACTGAATAGGTAAGACTACCTTATTAAGGGTAACCCTCCATTTGTTCCATCATCATTCAGCCCATATCACCATACCACAATGTCACCCAGAACCATTAGATGTTTAAAAGGTAAGACCATTGGTTGTTTAGGTAAGTAAACACCTTGGATAAACCACCTATGAAGTCCTTGATTTTTTCTCTAGAAAGAGTCACCTTATAACCCTAGACATCCCTTGATTAACAACACAAAAAAAATCTATTGAGAGTAGGGTAAAACCCACAATGGACTGTTCATTTAAAACAAGCCATCCATTGTCAAAAAGTAAGTTCCTTAAGTTGATCATATAAAGGAAACCATATAAATCACATTATTAGGACCAAAATATTACATTATCCATCATTCCACTTTATGGGAGGAATAAACATTAGATCTTGACCATTGGGTCAAGTTCATTGATTAAAACCATCAATTACAGTATACGTCTGACCATTGCATCAAGTGATCCAAGAAACCATTGGTCTAAGGCTTAATTGATGCTAAAACTATATTATTAACTCACCATAGGATGTAGATACCTGATCCACCATCATTAGTGACCATTAAGTCACCATAGGTTGTTAGATCAGCACTATATTCATTAATCACCCTCGAATTCAAATTAATATCACCATTGATTGATAGCATCATTAGGGTACTTAGTGGTTAATCACTAAGCTTCTAATTAGGCCAACACCTAACATAAAGGGTGAACGTCATTTGACACCATTTGTCACCTCCTTCAGTTGTCATGAAGACAACAACATCGATTGTTGCAATGGTGCCACCATTGAGTCATGTGTTTATAGAAGAAATCAGCTTTAAACCCTAAAATTGACCATTGGTTGATAGGTGCCTAGCACCATAGGTTGTCAAACCAACCTGATATAAGTCATATTATACCTTAGTAATAACGTACACATGATCACAGGTTCATCTAGAACTGAAATCAGAACATAAAACATTATAAAAATCGAAATCCAAGTCAAGCATAGCTTTTTGGTGCATGGATCATCATTTTCAAGCAAGGACATGAGCTAGCAAGATTATGGTAAGAAATAAACATGGATCAAGTTATAGAACTTACCTATAGTTAGAAGATAAACTCCCAAACATAATAAAACATGAGAAGGTAGGGTAGGAAATCCAAGCATAAGTTGTGAACTCGTCCATCTAGCACCTTTCTTCATCAAATGAGCAAACCCTAAGCATAAGGAGCAAAAGAGGTAGGGTTTTAGAGCTTTAGAGAAATTTATACCATATAACAGTAAGGTTACGACCTGGAGAAAGGTACAAGGAAGGATAAAAAATAAATAAACAGAGGAAAGAAGGGGATTCTTACTCTTTTAGGTCAAGATCACTAGAAGGAAGCTTTTCAAACCCTAAAAGAAAGTCAATTGTAACCCTATATTCTTTTTCCAAGAAGATCCCCTCTTTCTTCTTTATTGGATAGGAAATTTGCAAAAGAACAGAGGGAGAATGAGGTTCATAGAAGGAGGGAAGTGGTGGAGAGAAAATGTCTCATTTTGGTTCTTAGGGATAAGTATATGAAACTTTAAGATAAAGAAAAAGAAAAGGTTGAAGTTCTAGTATCTTTCCAAGTGTCCATGGCCTTATACTATTAAGAATATACAAGCACACATACAAGAAGCTCCCCCATCGTCCATAGAGACATTGTTATCCCTCGTTTCTAATATTTCTAGGCAAAACAAATAATTCATTAGTTGATAGCTACTAAAGGTAGCTCATCAATGAAGGGGTAAACCCTAAAATACCCTTGGAGAAAACACCTTCAAACCAAGGATTAAATAGGTTCCCCATGGCTCAAAAAGCTCAATAATTATGATAGAATATCCAAGGAACATAATTCAAGTGTTAAATTGCAAAGAAAACCTCCCAATTGGGTAAATTGTAGAAAAGTCCAAAATGTGGATAATATTGCATAACTTGCTCAAACAGTGTCCAAATTGGACCAAATTTGAAACTTAAGCTTATATTATGCTTTCAAAGCATATAAAAAGGTTATATTAGGTTTATAAGAATTCATTTATGATAATTAAGATTATTCAACTAATTAAGCAAGTTTAGGGGCCTTACAACTACAAACCCCTAACAAGGATTTTGCCCCCAAAATCCAAGGTAAACAAAGATGGGTAATTCCTTTGAACCTCATCCTATTAACTTCACATGGTTACTTTCATATCATGGTAATGCCACATCATTCATATATATCTCATCTTGGGTCAGCACAAAAAACCCCACATAAGAAGACATTTGCAAATATGGAACATAGAAACTTGTTGTGCCACCTATACAAATCTAATAGTAACTTTCAACTTTAAATTCTATCTATCATACTAAAATTATATATATTGTATCAAAAAACCATCTATCCTTGATAGTGGTCTTTCCCAGATATCACTAGACCATACACAACATTATAGAGTCACTTTTATTTTTCCTTCCAAACAACATTTATAAGATCACCATCAACTCTCTCTCTCTCTCTCTCTATGGGAGAGGAATACTTGGAATGTTCATTTCATAAACATCTCCAACCTTCACATATTTCTGATATTGTTGATGCATATTGGATACTAGGATTCATTACCTTGGCATCCACCTCATGTGCTATAAGGAACTCACATCATTATCTCATCCACTTTTACCAACATAACAAATATCAAAAAATAAGAGAAGTCTTCCTAATTATTGGTAGGCTCATAAGCAAAATCATCACAAACTTTATGATCTTGGAACCATAGTCCAAACAATCTTATGCTAGAATAAGCTACCCACCCGCATGTTTGCAGCGAATCCAGACATACCAAGTGGCAACGATCCAATTGAAAGTTGTGCCCTAGAAAGGAAAGACACAAAGGGAAACACACTTCCCATACCATAGAAACATTTTTCAAGGGTCACAAACAAAAAGGTAACCAATTATATTTTCATTATGCAAGTTACAGCTTCTTATGTATCATTTTACCCTTTTCATTTTGGGTTCCTTTCCATTAGCATAGTAATCATCATGATTAACATATCTCATTACTCCTTCCTTGATGACTATTTATCACAGTTGGGTATGTTCTCTTATTTTATTATGTTTTTCAACCACTTATCAATAGGTAAATCATCATATTCCACATTTTCTTCATTAAACATGGATCATCTGCCTTAATTTCTTTCAAATGCCATGCTTATTTTACATTAACACTTTATTACACACAAAGGTTGGTCTGAGATTAACTCAGGTTCCACCTTATTCCTTTGTCATTGTTTCCATTTATCTTCTCATTTTATACTTATCATTGGAGTTGTCTCCATCTTATGTGGATTTCATAGCTTGATTCACTTTATAAGCATAGACTTATCTGTCTATTACTTTATTATCTTCTTGAATCACATCTTCAAGAACTCCTCTTTTGCTTATTTGTATTCAGATTTAGATTTCATGGTGTTGTGTCTTTCTATTTAGCTACCAAACATTCAAGTTTTGATATATTATGATGCGATTCTCATCTTTTTTAAGGTAGGATTGAGATATTCACACCATGGTTTCTTATTCATTATGCTCTTAAGATTATCTCAAAATGACTACTTGATCAGAGTAATCACAAAGATAAAGATCTAAGAGTTCCATACTTACCTTTTCTTCAATAATTAAATACCTGACTAGGGAACCCAAATACTGAGATTAGGCAGTATGCACCATATTCTTATGTCATATTCCTAATTTAGACATCATCCTAGTCCTAACTCCCTGTAGACTCAGTGAACCTAAAGCTCTGATACCAACTTGTGAGAACCTGTTAAACTGAATGAGATTACTCAAAACATAAAATATAATCAATCACTAATTAATCACATACCCAAAAATGTGGGTAAATTAAAACTATTTCAACATCAACACCCACTTAGAAACATTTGCATAAGAGCCTAAACATCTTTCTAGTATCAATACTATGCCAAGAATTCAATACAAATTATTTAATCACCTTAGCCTCAACATATATACACAGGAAAACAATATTCATATGTGCCACACAGACAAGCATTAATATGCTAACAAAAGTCGGATTCATTTGAAACACCATATAAAACTTTTCCTGCCCGGGCTTGAGAGTACAGGGACGACTCTAGGACACACTAGACATCTAATCAAATTTATCAAAGATTTATTTCTATAGCTCCTCTTTGCTACCACATGTTTGTTTTCGTCACTTCTGATTACCTAAAAAGATGTGGCAAACTGGTGAGACCCATGTCCCAGCAAGAGATATAACCTCCAACAATGCTTATTTATTACAACATTTTAAATAGTAGATAACTAAGTAGTTGGAGTATTTAATAATTAATTGAATATATTGAACATTTCAAGTATCCTAAATAGATTAACCAAATCATCTTAGCAACAAGTATGATCATTGATGCATATATAGATAACAAATAAATCCATTTCTCTAGATAGATATCTACTCAAATATCATCAAATTGCATCTAATAACAATCATTATCATTACTCTGACTATCATCATATTCCTTTCTAACAGTATAAGCAATCTAGTAGCATAACCATCCCTGACATCATTAATATGTCTAGTAACATAACATGGCTATCAATATTGGCATCTCAAATAAAGTTCACAGATCTATATCATAAGTACAACTAACATCATAGCACAAGGGAGAATGGTTGGCTTCGAGAGATGTCTGCATGCAGAGGCAGTTACGGCAGCCATGGCCGGCGTGGTCATGGCAGGGGAGGATGAGGGTACATTGGGGACGACGTTGCTTCATCGGAAATGGATGATATGGAATTTGAAGATTTTTGCGATGGGACTATTACTCGGGATTGTCAATTATGTCAAGACCCTATTGAGATCGATGGAAACGTTGCTGAGAATTCCATACTCAACGACGTTGGTATTAATCTTGTCTATGGCGGTTTGCGAAGATATGCTCTGGATGCACCCTCACCGGGGCATAATTATGCGGATTGTGATAGCAGTCCAACGTACTCACAATCATATCCTACAACAGACGCATGGTATCGCAGTAAACACCTTCAGTCGGATGAATCGACAGAATCACGATATGAACAACTACCGGTACCTAGGAGTTTTCGGGACACCTTGACAGGCACCCATCAGGTAAACCCTAGTTTTCTTGATACTGAAAAAAACAACCACTTTTGAATCCAGAAGATATCTTTTTGGTCCATGCCAACGGAATCTCTGAAGTTTGCTTAGCGCCTGAAGCCGTCTCAACACTGATCCAACCATGGTAGTTTTCAGTTACTGTTAAATTGCTTGGTAGGAGCGTTGGCTATCTTACTCTCTATGATCGTCTAAAACTATTATGGAAACCTATTGGTCGATGGAAAGTCTACGAACTCAGTATGAATGCTTTTGTTGTACAATTCAACTGTCGAGAGGATTATGTTAAGGCACTCACAGGCGGCCCTTGGTCGATCTATGGGTGTTGTCTCACGATATCTCGATGGTCGCCCGATTTCATTCCTTCCTCAGGCCTTCCAGAAAAGATTGTCATATGGGCTAGGGTAATGGATCTTCCCCTACATTTCTATAACTGTATCATGTTCGAAAGAATTGGAGAAGTGTTGGGAAAATTGTTCTGTATTGATGAACATACTATTAACTGTTCACGTAGCAGATTTGCATGAATCGCAGTGGAGATTGATACTACTAAACCAATCACTCCTGTCGTTATGATTAATGGAAGTATTTATCAAATTGAATATGAGGCACTGCTGATCCTTTGTCATTCCTGTGGCAGATTAGGGCACCCGCAAAGAGAATGTCTGAACTCTGATGATCGGCATTCTTTGACTACGTCTGCAATAGGTGATAAGGCCAGATTGACATGGATAGAATAAGAAGGCCAGTGGCAGACCTTCTATGGGAGGAATATCCATTCCCATCTACCAGACCGATGACCTATTCAGAAACAATAGATACATACTTCTCTGGGCAAGTTGATAAGAAATCGTTTCTACGTCTTGAATCAAAATGATGCTGTGACTGCAGATGATACCAGTACAAATCCGGGACAACCTGCCTCTTCTATGTCTCCAATTGCTAATATGAGAGCTCCTAAGCTCTGGACTCGTAAGAGGAAGCAAGTAGTTGAAGACCCAGTTAGTAATCAAGTTTCTTCATCTAATAAGGATGTATCTATAAGTCACATTCCTGAAGTAGCACCTGTTAGACATACGGAATCTGTGTTGTTACAACAATCAAGTCATATGGTTGTTAACCCGGGGATAGATGACGTAATCATCCATCAGGATGACACTACTTTGATTTCAGAAATGGCTTCTGACATGCTGATATTACCTAAAACTTTACCCGATTCTCCACAGGTAACTACTCCGGATAAAGATGACACACCAACGAATTCATCATCCTACTCAGATAATACAGGTCGCCACCACTGTAATTCTTCAGGTAAGATGAAGGAATCTCCATACCTAACCAAGAGTCATGTAAAAATACTCCAGACAAGTGTAAAGGATGTTGAAATAATTGGTGTCGACTCACAAACTCAATTTGCGGATGGACACACTAGTATGGAATGTTAGAGGAATCTCAAATCCAGGCACACAAGATTATCTTTGTGAACTTATGTCTACATATAAACCGAAGATTATTTGTATTATTGAACCACGAGTCTCTGGAACCCAGGCGGACCACATTATAACTGCCTTGAGTTTTACTTCTTCCTTTAGGGTTGACGCCAGAGGGTTCTCAGGCGGAATTTGGATACTTTGGCAAGCAACACATGTACGGCTACATATCCTTGAAAGTCATAGACAATTTTTTCACTATTTTGTAGATGGAAAATACTATATTACCTTTGTTTATGTACACCATAATCCACAGATTAAATGTTTATTCTAGAAGCATTTACCCAGGATAGCATCCAGTATCACTAAATCATGGACTGTAATGGGAGACTTTAATACCATGTTAAACCCCTCAGAAAAGAAAGGAAGTCATTTATTTAACTTTACGGAAGTTGACGCTTTTCGAGACTGTATTCAATCATCTGATTTATCAGACCTGGGATTCTCTGGTAGCCCTTTCACATACAAGGTGGGGGCTCTATTTGAACGCTTGGACCGTGTTTTGGGTAACTCTCTTTGGATATAGCATTATCAGTTTTTAGTTACTCACCTAACTTGTATTCGCTCGGATCATTGTCCTATCCTGTTTCATGATACAAAGAGGAAGAAGTTTTCTTTCAGGTTCAAGACTAAAGCATGTTGGCTTGGCAATCCCTCCTTCTCTTCTTTATTACAGTCAATTTGGAATCGTTCTAATGACTTCACAACATCCATTGCATGTGCTCAACCTTCTCTATCTGCTTGGGACCGGGAAAATCTTCATATTACTCAATGTCAGAAGCACAACCTGATTCAATTTATTAAAGCAATGCAATGTCTTTTGACTTTTCAATACAAACATCACATTGATATTTTTTGTTCTGAGTTAAAAATAAAATATGAATCTATTATTCATTCTGAGGTAGTCAACATGAGACAAAAGTGTCATGCTTCTTGGCTCAAGGATGGTGATGCGAATACATCCTTCTTTCATGCATATGTCAAAGCCAGGAGAATGGGGAATACTATAACTAAGCTACAAGATTTGCAAGGTATATCTACGGCCTTCATAGTATATACAACCTTCCTAGTTGGGTGCTATTCAATATGGCTGGCACATAATAACAAAGTTTTCAATAATGAAAGTTGCTTAGTCCCCAGAATTTGCAATTCCATACGTCGATTGGTTACTATTATAGAAAATTGTTGGAATTCAGATCAGCCTACACTTCCTTCAATAACTTATCTAAATACAACACCCAACCTCTGGCTTCATCCTCCATTTGGGTGGATCAAAATAAATGTTGATGCTTCAGTATCTCCATCAAGATCTGCTATTGCTTTTATTGCACGAACTCATCAAGGGCGTTGGCTTTATGGAGGATCAAAACGGCTTTACACTTCATCTGTTTTAGGAACTGAGTATGATGCTATTGAGTTCGCATTATCATCAGTTCGTCAACTACAATGGACATATATTGTCATAGAGACAGATTCAACCACTGCGGTGGCAGAAATTAATGATCAAGGTATTCATCAGCCTGCGTTGTATAGATGGACTTCCTCTATTGTCACATCACTTCAAAACAACTGGTTCGTTGTTATATGGAAAATACCAAGGATTCAAAATGCAGAGGTTGACATGTTGGCAAAGCTACATAATGCAGACATTTGCACAAGCATTTATGAAGCACCTCCAAGTAATTTTTCTCTAGTCATTCCCAACTTCTATTGTATTGGGTCCCACTCTCAGTCTTCTGAGATTGATTTCTGTAATCCATATGTTGATTGCATCTCTGATGCATCTTAATAATTGAAAGTACATCTTTCCCAAAAAACATCATAGCACAATTAACTGCATAGGCATGATTAGCAGTTTAAGCATGTATAATTACATAGGCATGGCTAGCAATATTAAACATAGCTAGCAGCATCATCTTAACCATCAGTGTCAGTATATTTGACAACATAAGCATGTTTAAAACATGAGTATAACTGCAACATAAGCATATCTATTATCTTTTATTGTACTATACATGATCTCAATGAAAAGAAAGCAAACAAGGGTTATCATCCAATATGAAGTATTGTGTATAACCCTAAACAGATATGCTACACGGCTGTCTTACATCTTTTATTATTATGCCCTGAGGGATTTGAAGATACCACTCAAAGTCCAACTTACCACTGCTAAGTCGAAAATAATGCCATATAAGATATAGGAAGAGTCAGACTCCTAAGATCTTCTATGTCCCCAGTCAGTATGGGTCCACCACAGCGACACATAAGGTCAAGCTGCTAACAGCCTAGTCTACCTTTGGTACATGTCACAGTACTAGTGAAAGGAGGTAGGTATGCATACCCTACCATCTGAGGTACAACCGCAGTTGTCCTCCAATCTCATCACATGTATAGTCATATCAGATGTATTAGGCATGACCATAGCCATCCTCCACAACCTGCATCATGGATGACAAGGATATATCCTCAAATTGCCACCCCCAAATACTCAATAGTATGTGCTCTGAGTTTCCCTTAGGAAAACTCATTTCACCATCAGGTAAGTTATGACACTCATATGGATCTATGGCACAGGGCACTACATGATTATAGTTTCACTTGATTAGTTATGCCAATTGGGTGAATTAAGGCTGCATCAAACAAGTGGGCATACAAACCCTAATTCACTTCTAGCAAGCATATAAATATCTCAACTTTTAAAAGATATAAAACGTGTGAAACATAATTTTTCATCTCATCATCACATGGTACTATTCACTTGCCATTCATGAGACCACACTAGTCATCATACTATTACAATATATAAATTCTTTTCACAATATCATAGGGTATCAACCCTTATCAACACAAGAGGATTATACCTCATTCAGGGGTCAACCATACCCAAAGGTCATTAAGACCATCATACTATCACAGGATATAAATACTTTTCACAATATCACAGGGTATCAACCCTTATCAACACAAGAGGATTATACCTCATTCAGGGCTCAACCATGCCCAAAGGTTATTAAGACCATCATACTATTCCCTACAAGATTATCATTATCTTTTCATTCCTTATAATAAGGCTCAACAACATCACTTACATATAATACACCAGACCAGCACAATATTGCATTAATGAGCTAGGAGATATTCATAAACAATCATAGCGGGGTTATATTAACATTAATAACATTCCTTTATTACATCAACATGCAAGGAATCTAGATATGATTAACCCACATCATATTCATAATGCACATGTTTATCATAAGAAAGTATCAACCATGTGGCTATGATAACCACCAATTAGCATATTAAGGTTATGAACATATTAAGGAGGTTACTTCACCATCATTCCATCATATAAGAATGTTAAACATAAATACTCATCTTTATCTATTTACATTATAGTTAGCTTCAATAAGATAAATTATATTAATGTTACTAATCAGCATTTTTGCCAAAACCCTAACTCATGGCATCCCCATTGTATCATGGATGCATACGGTGAAGCATCACCATCACATTCCATACTATTCTAAAGTATGAACCCATACATGAATCAAGGCGTAACCATCGGGTTATAGCGTACTAGGTTTTCAACAACAGTAAGAGAGTACTCCATGATTGTATTAGTCATTCAAGGACTATTCATACCCAATTACCATCATTTAGTTATATTAAAGCTAGGTATAACAAGATACACCTCATTAGGGTTACATATCAACACAATATGGTTATCATCCCTTCTATTCATATGAGTGAATATGTAAGAGTACCTTATTAAGGGTAACCCTCTATTTGTTCCATCATCATTCAACCCATATCACCATACCACAATGTCACCCAGAACCATTGGATGTTTAAAAGGTAAGACCATTGGTTGCTTAGATAAGTAAACACGTTGGATAAACCACCTATGAATTCCTTGATTTGTTCTCTAGAAAGATTCACCATCTAACCCTATACATCCTTTGATTAACAACACAAAAAGTTCCATTGAGAGTAGGGTAAAACCCACAATCGACTGTTCATTTAAAGCAAGCCATCCATTGTCAACAAGTAAGCTCCTTAAGTTGATCATATAAAGGAAACCATATAAATCACATTATTAGGACCAACATATTACATTAGCCATCATTCCACTTTATTGGAGGAATAAACATTAGATCTTGACCATTGGGTCAAGTTCATATGTGAAAACCATCAATTACAGTATAGGTTTGACCATTGCATCAAGTAACCCAAGAAACCATTGGTCTAAGTCTTAATTGATGCTACAACTATATGATTAACTCACCATAAGTTGTGGCTACCTGATCCACCATCATTATTGACCACTATTTCACCATAGGTGGTTAGATCAGCATTATATTCACTAATCACCCTCGAATATCAAACTAATATCACCATTGATTGATAGCATCATTAGGGTACTTAGTGGTGAATCACTAAGATTCTAATTAGGCCAACACATCACCTAAAGGGTGAACGTCATTTGACACCCTTGGTTACCACCTTCATTTGTCATGAAGACAACACCATTGTTGTTGCAATGGTACCACCACTGAGTCGTGTTTATAGAAGAAATCAGTTTTAAACCCTAAAATTGACCATTGGTTGATAGGTGCTTAGCACCATAGGTTGTCAAACCAACCTGATCAAAGTCATGTTATACCTTAGGAATAATGTAAACATGATCACAGGTTCATCTTGAACTGAAATCAGAACAGGGAACATTATAAAAATCAAAATCCAAGTCAAGCATAGCTTTTTAGTGCATGGATCATCATTTTCAAGCAAGGACATGAGTTAGCAAGCTTATGGTAAGCAATAAATGTGGAGCAAGTTATAAAACTTACCTCTAATTAGAAGATAAACTCCAAAATATAATAAAACATGCGAAGGTAGGGTAGGAAATCCAAGTATAAGTTGTGAACTCATCCATCTAGCACCTTTCTTTATCAAATGAGCAAACCCTAAGCATAAGGAGAAAGAGAGGTAGGGTTTTAGAGCTTAAGAGCAATTTCTATCATGGAACAGCAAGGTTTTGACCTGGAGAAAGGAAGTAGGAAGGATAAAAAATAAATAAACGGAGGAAATAAGGGGATTCTTACTCTTTTAGGTCAAGATTACTAGAAGGAAGCTTTTCAAACCCTAAAAGGAAGTCAATTGCAACCCTAGATTCTTTTTCCAAGAAGATCCCCTCTTTCTTCTTCCATGGATAGGAAATTCACATAATCACAGAGGGAGAATGAGTTTCATAGAAGGAGGGAAGTGGTGGAGAGCAAATGGGTCGTTTTGGTTCTTAGGGATAAGTATATGAAACTTTAAGATAAAGAACAAGAAAAAGTTGAAGTTCCAGTATCTTTCCAAGTGTCCATGGCCTTAAACTATTAAGAATATACAAGCACATACGCAAGAATATCCCCCACCTTCCATAGAGACATGATTATCCCTCGTTTCTTGAATTTCCAAGAAAAACAAATAATTCATTAGTTGATAGCTACTAAAGGTAGCTCATCCATGAAGGGGTAAACCCTAAAATACCCTTAGAGAAAACACCTTCAAACCAAGGATTAAATAGGTTCCCCATGGCTCAAAAAGCTCAAGAATGATGATATAATATACAATAAATATAATAAAAGTGATAAATTGCAAATAAAACCTCTCCATTGGGTAAATTGCAGAAAAGTCCAAAATGTGCATAAAATTGCATAAGTTGCTCAAACATTGTCCAAATTGGACCAAATTTGAAACTTCAGCTTATCTTATGATTTCAAAGAATATAAAAAGGTTATATTAGAATTATAAGAATTAAATTATTATAATTAAGCTTATTAAACTCATTAAGAAAGTTTAGGGGCCTTACAACTATAAACCCCTAACAGGGATTTCACCCCCGAAATCCAAGGTAAACAAAGATGGGTACTTCCTTTGAACCTCATCATATTACCTTCATATTGTTACTTGCATATCATGGTAATGTCACACCATTCATACATACCTCATCTTGGGTCAGCACAAAAACCCCCCACATAAGAAGACATTTGCAAATATGGAACATAGAAACTTGTTGTGCCACCTGTACAAATCTAATAGTAACTTTCAACTTTAAATTCAAGCTATCATCCTAAAATTATATCTATTGTATCAACAAACCATATATCCTTGATAGTGGTCTTACCCAGATTTCCCTAGACCATACACAACATTATAGAGTCACTTTTATTTTTCCTTCCAAACAACATTTATAGGATCATCATCAACTCTCTCTCTATGGGAAAGGAATACTTGGATTGTTCATTTAATAAACATATCCAACCTTCACATATTGCTCATACTGTTGATACAACTTGGATACTAGGATTCATTACCTTGGTATACACCTCATGTGCTATAAGGAACTCACATCATTATCTCATCCACTTTTACCAACATAACAAATATCAATAAATAAGAGGAGTCTTCCTAATTATTGGAAGGCTCAAAAGCAAAATCATCACAAACTTTATGATCTTGGAACCATAGTCCAAACAACCTTATGCTATACTAAGCTATCCACCCTCATGTTTGCAGTGAATCCACATGTACCAAGTGACAATGATCCACTTGAAAGTTGTTCCCTAGAAAGGAAAGACACAAAGGGAAACACACTTCCCATACCATAGAAACATTTTTCATGGGTCACTAGCAAAAAGGTAACCAATCATATTTTCATTATGCAAGTCACAACTTCTTATATATCATTTTACCCTTTTCATTTTGGGTTCCTTGCCATTAGCATAGGAATAATCATGATTAACATATCTCATTACTCCTTCCTTGATGACTATTTATCACACTTGGGTGTGTTCTCTTATTTTATTATGTTTTTCAACCACTTATCAACAGATAAATCATCTATTCCACATTTTCTTCATTAAACATGGATCATCTACCTTAATTTCTTTCAATTGCCATGATTATTTTACATTAACACTTTATTACACACAAAGGTTGGTCTGAGATTAACTCAGGTTCCACCTTATTCCTTTGTCATTGATCCCATTTATCTTCTCATTTTATACTTATCATTAGAGTTCTCTCCATGTTATGTGGATTTCATACCTTGTTTAACTTTATAAGCATAGACTTATCTGTCTATTACTTTATTATCTTCTGGAATCACATCTTCAAGAACTCCTCTTTTGCTTATTTGTATTCATATGTAGATTTCATGGTGTTGTGTCTTTCTCTTTAGCTACCAAACATTCAACTTTTGATAGATTATAATGCAATTCCCATCTTCTTTAAGGTAGGATTTGAGATATTCACACCTTGATTTCTTATTCATTATTCTCTTTATATTGTCTCTAAATGACTACTTGATCAGAGTAATCAGAAACATAAACATCTAAGAGTTCCATACTTACCTTTTCTTCAATAATTGAATACATGGCCAGGGCACCCAAATACTGAGATTATGAAGTATGCACCATATTTTTATGTCATATTTCTAATTTTGACATCATCCTAATCCTAAGTCCTAGTGTCCCTATAGACTCAGTGAACCTGAAGCTCTAATACCAACTTGTGAGAACCTATTACATTGAATGAGATTACTCAAAACATAAAATACAATCAATCACTAATTAATCACATACCCAAAAATGTGGGTAAATTAAAACTATTTCAACATCAACACCCGCTTAGAAACATTTGCATAAGAGCCCAAACATCTTTCTTGTATCAATACTATGCCAGGAATTCAATACAAATTATTTAATCACCTTAGCCTCATCATATATACATAGGAAAACAATATTCATATATGCCACACAGACAAGCATTAATATGCTAACAAAAGTTTGATTCGTTTGAAACACCATATACAACTTTTCCTGCCCGGACCTGAGAGTACAGGGATGACTCTAGGACACACTAGACATCTAATCAACTTTATCAAAGATTCATTACTATAGCTCCTCTTTGCTTCCACATGTGTGTTTTCGTCACTTCCGATTACCTAAAAAGATGTGGCAAACCACAAGGGTGAGACCCATGTCCCAGCAAGAGATATAACCTCCAACAACGCTTATTGATTACAACATTTTAAAAAGTTGATAACTAAGTAGTTGGAGTATTTAATAATGAATTGAACAGATTGAATAGTTCAAGTATACTAAACTGATTAACTGAATCATCTTAGAAACAAGTATGATCATCAATGCATATATAGATAACTAATAAATCCATTTCTCTGGATAGATATCTACTCAAATATCATCAAATTGCATCTAATAACAACCATTATCATTACTCTGACTATCATCATATTCCTTTCTAATAGTATAAGCAATGTAATAGCATAAGCATCCCTGACATCATGAATATGTCTAGTAACATAACATGGCTATCAATATTGGCATCTCAAATAAAGTGAACAGATCTATATAATAAGTAGAACTAACATCATAGAACAATTAACTACATAGGCATGATTAGCAGTTTAAGCATGTATAAAACATAGGCATGGCTAGCATTATTAAACATAGATAGCAGCATCATCTTAACCATCAGTGTCAGTATATTTGACAACATAATCATGTTTACAACATGATTATAACTACAAGATAAGAATATCCATTATCTCTTATTGTACTATACATGATCTCACTGAAAAGAAAGCAAACAAGGGTTATCATCAAATATGAAGTGTTGTGTATTACCCTAAACAGATATGCTACACAGCTGTCTTACATCTTTTATTATTATGCCCTGAGGAATTTGAGGATACCACTCAAAATCCAACTGACCACTGCTAAGTCAAAATTAGTGTCATACAAGATCTAGGAAGAGCCAGACTCCTAAGATATTCTCCTCCCCCATTCAATACGGGTTTGCCACAGCAACACATAAGGTCAAGCTGCTAACAGCCTAGTCCATCCTTGGTACAGGTCATAGCACTAGTGATATGAGGTGAGTACGCATACCCTACCATCTGAGGTACAACCATAGTTGTCCTCCTTCTCCTCACATATATAATCATATCAGATGTATGAGGCATGACCATCACTAGTACAAATAACACATTTCACATCGATTAAGTAAGACATTTGTCGTCGATTTTGAAGTGACACCCAAGTGGGTGACACTAAAAGTAGACACCTTTGGCGTCGGTTACATAACTGACGACATAAAGCCATTCTTTATTACAATTTAACCCAAAAGCGCCAGTAATCGGACCATAGACATCGGTTTATAACAAACAGTCGACACAGTTAAGCATTCATTGTTAGTTTTTGGTATTTAACTGATGTCGATGTTTTTTTTTCTTATCAGTTCCCAGGCCTGCTGTCTGGCTGGTCAGCAGGATATGTAGAACCTGTAGTTCAGTTTTGAACTGTAGGTTTACAACATCCCTTTGATTTCAGCCAACAACAGGCCACAAACCTACAAATATTGACAAGATGTATACAAATTATATATTTTATATGGATCATTGATTC